>JAVJIF010022648.1:0-52834 GCA_038442645.1 Agave tequilana
ATATCTGGATATTGATCCTTGATATAGTTTTTTACGTTTATTGGGCTTCCAACTTACCATAAGTTTCCATGAATCAAGTACTGTTAATAATGATTTTCTTAGTTTTATAGTGAGGGTTAACATCTTACTTTTGCCAACAACAACAACAACAACACAACAACTAAGCCATTTGTCTTAAGTAATTGGGGTAGGCTACATGAACTAAACGAGATTACGCCGGATCGGGCACATGGATCAGCTTTCTCCACTCATTCCTATCGAGCAATAGGCCTTCACTAAGACCTTTATCCTCTATGTTTTGTCGTATCACCTCCATCCATGTTTTCTTCGATCTCTCCTGCGCTCTTTTAATTTGTCCTAATTTGATACGCTCTACTCGCTGGACTGGCGCATTTTATAGTCTACGTCGCACATGATCAAACATCGTAGGCGATTTTCTCTCATCTTCTTTTCTATAGGGGCTGCGCTATCTTAGTACGAATATCCTCATTTCTCACCTTATCTCTTCTCGATATCGCACATCCAATGAAGCATGCGCATCTCTGCTATAACTCATTTTCTGGCATGATATCTCTTTATAGCCCAACATTTTGTGCCATATACAAAGCTTGCCTAATAGCAGTCCGATAAAACTTTCCCTTCAGTCATAACGGAATGTTACGAATCCGCATAAAACTCCTGTTGCTCTTCTCCATTTTAACCCCCGACTTGAATCTTATGGTTGACATCACTATTGATCTCCCTATCCTTTTGGATTATAGCTCAAGTACTTAAAATGACTGCTCAACGGTATTTCTTGTCCGTCTAGTGTCACAATATATAATCTTAGATTTTCTGTTTACTAATTTGCACTCCATATACTCTGTTTTGTCCCTACTTAATTAAAACCTCGAGATTTTAGAGTTTGCCTTCATAACTCTATTTGGCATTACCCTAGCTCTCGTCTTATCGACTAGGACAATATCATCAGCAAATAGCATACACCATAGTATCTCATCCTGAATAGCTCTAGTAAGCTCATCCATCACTATGACAAATAGAATGGACTCAATGTAGATCCTTGATGCAATCAATTGTGATAGAAAGCTCACTTGTTATGCCTCCACAAGTTCTGACATTTGCCACTACTCCATCGTACATGTCTTTGATTATGTCAATATATTTGATGGGAACTCCTTTTTCATCAATCTCCACTCCACCATAATACCTCTCTTGCACCTTATCATAAGTTTTTTCTAAATCAATAAAGACCCTATGCAAATTTCTCTTCCTCTCTCGAATCGCTCTATAATTTGACAAAGCAAATGAATAGCCTCTGTCGTCGATTCGCCCCGGCATGAACCCAAACTGGTTCTCTCATATTTTAAACATGCTGCCTTTGCCAAAGAATTAAAATATATTTTCATTTGTCGAGAACATTCAAGTACCATCATGATGCTCAATGCTCATTCTTATGGAAAGATACATAATAGTGCTTAAAGTTATTGACACACAGATAGTAGTTTAGGATATGATCGCGAGGATACTTATTAACTTATTGATTGATATGAAGCATGTTTACACATTTAAGCAGTTTTATAACTTATTAACTTATTTATTGCAATTAAACATTTTAACTGATGTTGGAGAAACACATTACTTGCTGACAGCATTAGAAGTTCTGTCGATGAACCAATGAAGTTTTAAAACAGAACAGAATGGGTGGATAGGACTGAAACCACCCAATGGGGGAACCCCTAATAGGGTTTTGGTTCCAAATGTGTTCAATATATATATCAAGTCGTTTCCTTACTCAATGTGGGACTAGCCAATCCCCTATTTCTTTTTAACAGAATCAATTCATCGAATCATCATACTTGAGCCACTTTCCACATTTGACCTCATATTGGTAATTTAGAAGAAACTCCACCTTGCCTCATGTTTGCTCAAGCCAAAATAATCTCTCTCATACCTAGTGAGGCAAGAATAGGCCTTTGAGTTTCTTTCTTATGATCTACCAGTCGACAAGGCAATCTATTTCAGCCTATAAGTCTCTTTCGCTTCTAGCACATATCGCCTATTAACTTTGTTTCATTTCTAGCACAGCGGATGGTTAATCCATCTTCTAAGTGGTGATTGAACCAAATATTACCAATCACCATGTTGAGTTAGTAGGTCAATGAATCTTGGGCTTTGATACCACTAGGGATTTGGTTAAACCGTTAAAGCCCAAGCACGAAAATGAACTTGTTAAAAGGTTTACTAGTTGCGACCGAATTGACCCAAAAGGGAAAACTCTTGATGGAAATTGGGTCAAATTATTTAACCATGTATGCAATCACCCCATTGATGTGTTACTAAGGGCCTGTTTGTTTCGCCGTTAAAACGTCGCGAGTTCTAAGTCGTAAAATGAGAATGGGAAAGTGAACTGTAGCAGGGAAATATGTTGTGTTTTTACGGTGTTTGGTTGATAAAGTGAAAGTATAAATGAAAAAGTATATTGTGTTTTACGGTGTTTTGTTGGTAAAGTGAAAGTGTAAATAGAAAGTATATTGTGTTTACGGTGTTTTATTGGTAATGTAAAAGTGTAAGTGAAAAAATTGACCACAAATTAACTGTAGCAGTGATTTAAATATTATAAATACTATTAAATTAAAACTACTATTGCAAATTAAATTGTATAATAAATTTGAGATAAAATATTAATAATATTAATATTTTATTTATAACAATAATATTAATAAAATATTAGTATAATTAGTAAAATATTATTAAAATATTAACTAAATAATAATATAAAATTTAAAAAAATCTAAAGAACATTAAAAATTTTAAGAATACTAATAAACATAAATATTAAAAAACTTAAGAAAAATAATAAAATATATTTATAATATTATTATTAAAAAAATACTTGAATATTACTATAATATTAAATTTTATTATAATATTATTGTAATATTATTAACAAAGTAAAATATAATTATAATTTAATAATAAATTATTATTACAATATTAACATAATAAAATATTAATATAATTAAAGTATATTATAATATTAATAAAGTAATTATTTATATTAAAAAATAATTAAATATATAGTAATTTATATTAAATATAATATTGTTATATTAATAAAATATTAACTCTAAATAAAATAATAAAAAATTGGTATAAAATATTAATAAAACAATAAAGTATTAAATAATAATATTAAAAAAAAATTAAATTAAAATAGTAAATATTAAATATTAAAACAATATTAAAAATAATAAAAACTAAAGATTAAAATATAAAATAATTAAATAATTAAATAAGAAATTGAACGCTATTAAAAATATAAATATTTAATAATATTAAATTATATATTGATTGTCAAGTAATTGTTTTGAACTACAAGTGTAATACAAGTGGGATTTACATGACCACAAAATTAATTGTAGCAACTGCAAGTAGGAAAATGTGGGTGTAAAATTAAGATTTACATGACCACAAATTTAACTGTAGCAACTACAAGTGGGAAAATGAGAGTTGCCTTTTACAACTTGTTTTCAGCGAAACAAACAGCGGAAAATGAAAAAGAAGTTTTACGACTTACGATTTGCGGCGAAACAAACAAGCCCTAAGTTATGCTCTGTTTCCTTTTTAATAAAACTCATCCTAACAGAGTTACTTTCCCACATTCGAGTGGATACGAGCGACACTCCAACAGATAAGTCCTAGGTTGCTAATGGGCCGGTCAGATTCATATAGGGTTGGATATGTGCCCATATTTTCTCTCTGGTCCAAGCCTGATACATTTCCCCTTATGGCTGAAACGTTGTATCCAAGTTGGGGCCCAAACTATCTGAGGAAGCTTGGTTGCGCCTAGGTCCAACCTGTTGTTCATTGCATAGTTTAATTATGTTATCACAATAGTGTAGCTGTTAAGTGACTTTATGTACTTGTGAGAAAACCTCGTGACTGGATGTTTTAGATTTTTATTTTCAGGCATATGAATACTCAGTAAACGGATTGAGATGCACATTTCTCTACACTGTCTTTCATTGAAATATGCAGTGTAAAATATGGTAAGCTTAAAACTTGTAAGTTGTAATGCTAATTCACATACAATGTCCACACTAACATAAAGGTTAGAGTCAACTAGCAACGTTTCTATTTGGGTCAGGCATGTTTGGCCCAGGTGAGGTTTGGCGAATTGCCAACCTTAGATCTCTGATGTGCAAAATTCAATGTTTAAATTATAGCATTGGACATGTCACATATGATTTCTAGATAGACACAAGTCCATGGTTTAAAGTCGCGGTCTTGGCCGCCGACTCGGAGGGCACCGGTCCACATCGGTCTCGACGTTGTGGAACGGACTCAGGCGATACGCACAAAATGCTTCATAAAAGGCTCAAAATTTTTTGAAAAAATCACGACAAATCTTAAAAAAAATATGGATATCAAAATTGACGTATAACGTATCCAAAACATATCACCTAGTATACTAAACATGAAGAGAATGCATAAATACATACGTCATGGTATTAAAATATCAAAATAAATGCATTATATAATAAATTACACAAATACATTCATAAATACTTGCATAATGTAGTCATGCTTGATCTTTGATCTTGAAGGCTATGAACTATTGCCACCAATATCTTTTGTATGACCTTGTGTCTCTCTCCATGCCATTTCACGACTTTCTTTTATAGCTTGCTTTAATTCTCTTTTTTTTAATTTCTTCCAATCCACCAACTTCAATTTCATTTTCAGATTCATCGTCGCCAATTTTATGAAAATCTTCTTCACTTAAAGATTCCATAATCTGCTCTTTCTTAGATTTTATGGTTGCTCTTTCTTTGCTCCCTTTAGAAGATGTCTCAACTCAATAGTTTAGACACTTCTTTTTGGACTTTCAAGCAAGCTTCCACCTGGCCGGATATGTGTGCTAAGTGTTGTTTCATTTTAGTTATATCACCATGCATTGTCTTTCCACAATAGTTACACTTCACAATTTAATTTTTTGCTTGCACCAACGGATTTAGCATGTTCCCATCCAATGCCACGATGCTTCGGCGATATTCTGAAATTTAGAAAAAGGATCTGTATTAATTTAAATTAAATTTTCAACTAATTAAAATATATCATATTAATTTTAATATAATAATTACATAAACTAAATTTGAATTATCTAAATTAAACTATATTAACTTAATTAAAGTAAATTAATTTCATTACATTAAATTAGATTAAGTTAACTAAATTAAATTGAATTGAATTAACTAAATTAAACTACAATACACTAAATTAAATTAACTAAATTAACTAATTAAATTAAACTAATTTAATTTAATTAAAATTAACTAATCTAAACTAAACTAAAATAAATAAATAGAATTATCAGAATAAGCTAATCTAAAATAAACTAATCTAAACTAAACTAATTTAATCTTAAATAACCAATTAAACAAACCTTTTTCTCGTCACTCTCTCCCCACCCAAACCCCTCCCTCCCTCCTCGTCTCTCTCCCCCTCCTCTCTATCGGGAGACAGAGACAGAGAGGGGGAGAGAGGCGGGGAATGGGGAGAGAGAACCTGGTGTTGAAGGCTTCGAAATCCGGAGAAGGTGTTGACGAAGCTCGGAAGTTGGATCGACGACGTCAGGGGAGATCCGGTGAGGTGCTGTTTCCCCCCTTTCCCCTTCTTCCTGCTAATATCGCCTTTAAAAGCGAGCTCAGCAGGTCACGGACAACACTAGGGAGTCACGAGAATTTTTTTCCTAACTCGGAGTTGACTCGGCTCTGACTCGGATGCTTCGGTCGAGACCGAGTCCATAGCTGACTCGGCCGAGACGCCGAGTCGGAATCGAGTCAATCCCGAGTCAAGTAAACGAGGCCAAAGTGTGACTCGTGTCCGAGAACGCCGATCCGGTTCCGACTCGGCCGATGTTTTGAACCCTGCATAGGTCTGTACTTCAAAATGGACACAGATGTTGGACACACGAGTTGTCCAAAACTCAAACCCGAGTACATGATTATATACGTATATCTCTTCAGAATATTTGTATTGACTCATAAATCTATGTATTTATTGTTATTGACATACAAAAGAATTTGATTTTATCAACCGAACTATGAAACAATTAGCTTTTGTCAAAGGGGGAATACATACTGCATCTTGTACATATTTTGAGTGAACAGCTGACAACTGTTTACACATTTAAGTGTTGGACACAAATGGACTTGCATGTCGTTTCCTAGTTTGTTGGGCACTTGGTTAGGTAAAGAGTCTTACGTATCAACAGTAAATCATCAAAGATGAAGTCTTTGTCTCAAACTTTTGAGATGAACAGGTGAATTTTTCTCTTTCCATGCAGTTGTATTGGGCATTTTCTCCATCGAAGTAGGCCATTTCCTCCATTTAAGTATCATTTGTCTTTTACTGTATTACTATAAGTTCGTGCTGGTCCACTCCCAGTACTATCATCTCCTTCAATTATGATCCTAATCACTCAATGTGGCACACAATCTCTCTTAACTGCAGATGTCCAAATAATTTCAAGTGATTCCCTCTCATCTCATCCCTCACCTGAAGCTACTCTATTTTATCGCGTGGTACATTTAGGCTGTATTTGGCAAGTGAGCTAGGAATTAGGATTTAGTGCCTTGGAAGATAAGAACTAGAAAGGAGTTAGGAATTAGCTTTCTTGGTTATTTAATAAGACCTAGAATTAGGAAGAGTGAAGAATTGAGATAGAGAAAAAGAAAGAGGCTAATATCAAGGTTTTGATGGAATTAACAACTTTGAAAATTGGGTGGTTTTCAAGGTGGTTTTTGATAATCAGAGTTAGGGTTCGGGTTAGAGATAAATTGGGGAGAATTAGATGGGTGGATATCAACCATCTCATCTTCTTCATATTATTATAATATATATGAACTTTTACACAAAAGTCCTCCTTATACTGATCTATTATATAACACTCTCAAGCTGGAGCATATATATCGTACATGCCTAGCTTGTTACAAATGAACTGCACACCAAGATCTCCCAATGGCTTAGTCAAAAATCCGCAAGTTGGTTTGCAGAAGACACATTCTTTTCCCGTACCACATGACAATCTACTTCAATATGCTTCGTCTCATAAAATGCATGGTTTTGTACAATGCAAATAGCTGACCTGCTATCACAATATAGCCTCATCGAAGTCTTGGGCATAAAATCCATCCCGACCAGAATATCTTGTATTCACACAAGCTCATATGTAAGATCAGCCATGGTCCTATATTTTGGCTTCGCACTTGCTCTAGAGACAACGACCTGCTTCTTACTTTTTCCCGACACGATTCTTTTCAACAAAGATACAATACCCTATATTAGATCTCCTGTTGATCAGACATCATGTCCAATCTGCATCTGAGAAACCAGCTATGCGGTTATGACCTTAATCTGAATACAAAAATCATTTTACTGGAGCACTCTTTAGATATCATAATATCCTGACCAACATTCTAATGACTCTTCGTGGGGTTTATATGAACTGCTCACAACACTAGCCAGATATGCAATATCTGGCCGAGTCATTGTCAAATAGTTTAGCTTCCTAACTAGTGTCCTATACTTTAGTCTTTCAAGAGCTTCCCTGATCAGGCAATAGCTTCAAATTTGAATCCATCGTCGTGTTTGTAGCTTTACATCCGAGCATACCTGCTGGGTGTTTCTGACAACATTTCCAAACATACTTCCGCTTAGAAAGTGAGACCCCCTTCTTAGATTTAGCTATCTAATCCTCAGAAAATATCATAGTAGTCCCAGATCTTTGGTCTAGAACTTTTGTTGTAAATGTGACTTGATGTGAAACGGTGATGCGTGTGAATCAGAAATTAATGATAAAACAAAATTTCACTACGTTTCACCAACTATATGATCTTGGATAGGAAAAGTTAAAAATAATATGTAAACAAATGGATTTTAACAAATGTGCAGCTGCAGTCGTACCGTTCTAAATCTAAAATAAAATGATGCAAAACTTGTTAATGATGACACCTTGTAAAATCAATGCATATGATTAGTAAATACAGGCAAATATAATCTCACAGTCTCACGATTTAGTGACAGCTGATATAATCGATAAAATAGTAGAGACAGAAATCAAACCAACAAATACACCGTGTAAAGAAAAATTACTTATTGAGGACTACAAAGACCTCAACGACCTATAGAGGATGCCCGTGCGTAGATCTCGTCATCATGATTATAACGTCTAAAAAATCAACTGAATCAGGCATCAGATGTGGAAGTTATGGACTGAAAATCAAGATGATACTCTTACGGGTTTGTTTCCTGTTCTGAACCTGTTCTGATACGGTAGCAGCGGGTATGGATTTACTTAGCATGCAGGTACAATAACTTAAAACCCATTTTTTTCTTATTTTGAACACCGGTCAGGTTGGGCTTGGATCTGAAACCCAACTTGACCTTTCTTCTTCTCCTCGAACAACCAGCGCAGATTGAGGAAGAGGATGCTTCAACGGCGGTTGTTGATGGATGGTGGTGCTCGGCGGAGCACAAGGATGAACGACACGGCGGTGAGGAAGATTGTGAGGCGCTTGACGCTGCCGTGCACAGGATGGTACGTGGGAGGTCGTGCAAAGCTCGGTTGCAACAACATCATTGGGCTGGTTATGAGGAGGGAGAGGAGTGGAAAGGCAGTGATTATGTTTAGTCGACAGAGGAGGGGCGGATGAAGACGAGGATGGTGGAGGCAGAGAAGAGAGCGGTAATGGGGTTGTTGGGTTCTCGTGCTCGGCGGCGGTTCTCGACGAGGAAGAGAAGACGGGGATGGGGTGAAGACGGTGGTTTGTGATATGGAAAGAAAAAGAGAAAAGGGACAATGGGTTGGTTCTCTGGTGGTGTGAAGAGAACGAAGGAGAGAGCGAAAGAGTACGAGAGATAGTGGACAGGGGTTGGTGGTGTATAGGGCAAGAAGGAGAGAGAAAAAGGGGTGAGGAAAATCTCGCACAATTTTTTCTTTTAAAGTTCATCATCTCTAAGTCTAAAACATGAGTTTATTAATAGACTTACAAAATTTGAGTCCTCAAATCACAATCGATGTGGTACTAAATAAAAGACCAACTAAAAAAAACAAAATACAAATAAAGAAATACAAAATAGAGTTTCATGTCTTCAATTGCAGATTGGCATGCTTTTCTCTTCAGCTCTGGGATGTCCACATCAGGGTGGGAAAAGACTCGACCCCGTTGAGTTAGGTGAAATAGTGCTCTCTTGTTGTACTGGATAAATCCGCTATAAATCACATCGATCTAGCTGTGAATCAACAGTTGGTGCCTTTTTTATCCAGCGGATCAAGTACCTGTGAGTACCACCAGATTTGGTGGTGATAGTCTCTCTAAAATTTTATCAACTCTCTATGCTGTAATGGGATGAGTATTTAGGAGTGGACTAAGTGAGTGGCTCTCAGAAATAATTTGGGGAAGGACTTATCAAACAATGGGCTGTAATTAAAACCCTTGTAATCCACTAGATTATTAACATTGAAGATACATCTAATGCCATATTCTCTAGGAAGATATATAACATAGGTATTGCAATTCTGTTTATTCAAGATCTTGAAGGGTCCAACACCCGCAGACATGCAATATAACAGTTCCTGAAGGAAACCGTTTTAGATAAATTCGAACCACCACATAATCGCCTACATTAAGAGTTTAAATATTTTTCTATTGACAGTTCATACAGGCTTTATCAAAGTTCTCAATATCGGATATTAGAATCGTATCGGTGGGGTTTTTCATATCGGATATCGGATATCGGGGGAGATATCGGGGATACGCGCGCATATCGGGCGTTCATATTAGACACTATATATAATAAGATATTGATAATTAAGAGTTGGTTTAGGGTCATACATATCATCTATCTAATAAAAATGATGTAATATGCTTGCAGAGACAGTAAAAAACAATGCACATTTACACGCAGTCGTGCAATAAATAGGTTATTTCATATCGGTTGATATATCAGACGATTTATCGGCCAATATCGGGAAATTTATCGGGCGATATTTCAAATATCAGCCGTTTTTTGCTGCAAACGATATGGCGAACGATTTTCCCATATCGTTTCGGTAGTAGGCGAAAAAGGAGATATCGGACGATATCTCGGCCGTATCGGCCGATATTTAAAACAGGGGGCTTTATAATACTCTGTTTGTGCACGTGTTTGTGTAATGCAAATGTAAATGCAGACTCGAATGCTCTATAGTGGAATGGTGTCAACAGTAAGAGAGGAAGCGGTTTGCAGACAGGGTAGCATGACTAGTGGAAGATGAGGAGGGAATAATAGCAATAAGAGGTGGAGAAGGTATAGTTGGCAGCAAAGCCAAAGTGGATGTCTACTTGGGTTGTCCAGTCTTGGGCCTCAAGAGTAGTAGCTTAATCTGCTTACTCTCATGCTCTTCATCAATTTTTTGAACGACTTGGACGATGTTGCATTGATACAACTTTCACTGTCCGTAATCACCTTACGATTTTTGTTTTTAATTTTGGTGTAGTGTGGAAGGTAACATTTTTTTTCTCCGATTGTCCTTTTCAGTGGGTTGGGAGGGGACACATCTAACAACAAACAAGTGAGTTGATGGTGTTTGATTAATATAATTGAGACCAATATCATCGCTTGTTCTTCGTCAGTTTCATAATCTTCTCCCTCAAAGATGTACACATCAGAGTCTGGTTTCGTAGTTTCAGTGCTGTTTCATCTATTATGGTGATTCTTACGAGATTAGGGCAACTGGCAGCTAAGTGTTCATAACCATGACATTTGTAACACTTGGTTGTGGAACTAACTTTGGGAAACTCGGGGCTCTTGTTTTTATTATCTTGTTCAAGACTCTTGCCGTTAATGTCATTTCTATGTGAAGGGGTTTGAGTACGAGACCTATTGGGTTAGGGAGATGGGGAAGGTCACACACCGAGGTTCTATAGTCATGACTCTTGAAGGTGTGGTTTGTCGTAGCAGAATCTAGATCTTGAAATAACGCATACGCTGCCTCTAACTCGTTGACTCCTCTAGCTAACAGTTAAGTTCATAGGTCATCTCTAAGCTCGGCTCTGAATCTAGAAAGAATTTGAGCTTCCTCTTCCTTATGAGGTGGGTATTATATATGATGAGAAATTCATCGAATTTCTCGACATACTCCTTGGCAGATTTGTTGCCTTGAGTGTATTGGTGCCAATTGTCCATGAGACGAGCACTAAATGATGGTGGCACATTCTTTATTTCTAACTCTTCTTTCATCTTATCTCATGTGTCAATCGGTGGTCGACATCGGCCTGCACGCCTGTTTTTTAGGTTGGTCCAAGAGTGACTAGTTTGGCTAGACAATTTCATTGCAGTGTACTTAACTTTTTTAGGCACAGTGAGTTCGTACCATGCGAAGTACCTATTTAGTTGGAGTGTTCAATCTATGAAATGTTGTGGGTCGTGATGTCCATCAAAATTGGAGAAATCGATCTTGATGCTTTTCAGATGTTGAGCATTGAGATTGGGTGGGTTATTGGTGTTACATCGATTGTTTCTCGGTGGGGTTTGATCACCTATGGGTGACTTAGGCGGTTCACACGTGGCTTCTACTTTGGTCAGTCTCTCTTCGAATGTCTTAAGGGTATTTAACTTAGCATTTATCTCGACGAATATTGCTGCAATTTGCTAGAAATCCATTGGGATGGTGTGAGACTTGCTAGGCTCTCCTAACAGATATGAGTGACTACTATGGGTGGGTATACAACAACTAAGCCATTTGTCCCAAGTATTTGGGGTAGGCTACATGAACCAAAAGAGTCAAATCGGGCACATGAATCAGCTTTCTCCACTCATTCCTATCGAACAATATGCCTTCACTAAGACCTTTAGCCTCTATATCTTGTCGTATTACCTCCATCCATTTTTTCTTCGTTCTCCCCTGCGCTCTTTTAACTTGTCCTAAATTGATACGCTCTACTCGTTGGACTGGCGCATCTGTAGGTTTACGTCGCACATGACCAAACCATTGCATTGCACAAAACCTAAATAAAGATGAAGAGATGCAAATATAAACTAGATGATTTTTTTAATGCAAGAAAGTGATAAAAATTCATAACAAATACTTACATGATGCAAATTCTACCCTAATCGTGCTCTGATACCAAATGATGTGAAACAGTGATGCGTGAATCAGAAATCAGTGATAGAACAAAACTTCGCTACGTTTCACTAACTATACGATCTTGGGTTTGAAAATAGTTAAAACAAATATGTAAACAAATAGATTTTAACAAAATATGCAGCTGCAGTCGTACCGTTCTAAATCTAAAATAAAATAATGCAAATACTAATTATGATGGCAAAGCTTATAAAATCAATGCATATGATCAATAACGCAAGGCAAACAAAATCTCAGTGTCTCACGATTCAGTGGCAACAGATATAATTGATAAAATAGTAGAGACAGAAATTAAACCAACAAATAAATAGACCGTATAAAGAGAAGTTACCTATTGAGGATCAGAGAGACCTTAGTGACCTGTAGAGGATATCGTTGAGTAGATCTCGTCGTGTTAGATCTCATCGTAACGATCGTAACGCCTCGAAATCAATTGAATCAGGCACCAGATGTGGAAGTTACAGACTGAAAATCAAGGTGATGCTCTTAACAGGTCTGTTTTCTATTCTGAACCCGTTTTTGTACAGTAGCAGTGTGCACTGGTTTACTGTAGCATTCGAGTACAATAACTTTTTTTTCTTTCTCCTTTTGAACGCCGATCGGGTTGGGCTTGGATTTGAAACCCAACTTGACCTTTCTTCTTCTCCTTCGATCTAGCGGCACAAATTGAGGAAGAGGATGCTTCGACGACGGTTGTGGATGGGCGGTGGTGCTCAGCGGAGCACGAGGATGAAGCGGCAGTGAAGAAGATGGTGCAAGCACTCGACGCTGTCGTGCGCAGGATGGCACGTCGGAGGTCGTGAGAGCTCGGTTGCAACAACGTTGCTGCCTGGTTGCAAGGAGGGAGAGTGGAAGGGCAGTGATTGTGTTTAGTCGATAGAGGAGCGGAGGAAGACAAGGATGGAGGAGGCAGAGAAAAGAGCGGTGATGGGGTGTTGGGTTCTCGTGCTCGGCGGCGGTGCACGACGAGGAAGAGAAGACGGGGATCGGGTGACGACAGTTATTCGTGATGTGGAAAAAAAGAGGAGCGGGTTGGTTCTATGGTGGTGGGAAGAGAACGAGAGAGAGACCGAAAAAGAGAGCAAGATAGTGGACAGAGGTTAGCGACGCATGGGGTGAGATGAAGAGAGAGAAAAAGGTGAGGGAAATTAGGGTTTTTGAGTAAAATTAGGAATTAATTCTAAAAATGATATGAGAGAATACAAATCTCACACATTTTTTTCCTTCAAAATTCTTCATCATCTCCAAGCCTGAGTCTATAATAGACTTACAAAATTTGAGTTCTCAAACCACAACCGATGTGGTACTAAATAAAAGACCAATTAAAAAAACAAAATACAAATAAAGAAAATACGAAATATAGTTCCATGTCTGCAACTGCAGATTGGTGTGATTTTCTCTTCTTCAGCTTCAGATGTCTGCATCATGACTTTAAGTCACTAATTCCCTGAACATCATCTCCTGTAAGCAAAATATCATCCACGTAGACCACTAAGAGAATACATTTTTTCTGATGGATGCTAAATAAAACCAAGTAATCTTTCTGATAGCAACAAAAATGAAACTCCTAAAACACAAAATCAAATCTCTCAAACTAGGCTCGAGGTGATGTTTCAAGCCATAAAGTGACGTTTACAGATGACAGAATTTGCCATACTCCTCTTGAGCAACAAACCCAGATGGTTACTCTATATAAACTTTTTCATCAAGGATGAATGCTTTCTTAATATCAAACTAGTGTAGTAGCAAGTGAAGTACGCGATTGGACTGAAGCAATCTTTGCTACTGGAGAGAATGTGTTGTGGTAATCTATACCATATGTCTTGGAGTATTCTTTCGCCACCAAACTAGCCTTAAGACGAGCTAAAGTTACATCATGGTTCAGTTTCACGGTATATACCCACCGACATCCACTTGCCTTCTTGCTGGAAGTGAAACTAATTTTCATGTTTTATTTTGCTCCAAGGCATGCATCTCATCTTCCATCGTTGCCCACTATTTACTAAATTAGGATTAATTCCTAACTTAGTAAATAGTTATCCCTATTCAACTTCTTATTAGTGATCTTACTATTGGATTTGACATGGCATAAAAAATAGACTTGGTAGGATGAGAATCAATGGAGGAAACAAAAGCACGATATTGTGTGAAAATATGTGCATAAGACAAGTTATGCATTGAATGTAGAGTGCAACTCTTTTTTTCTTTTACGGTGAGCAAAAATAATATCAAGATCAGATTGAGAATAAATATCAACTGAAAAGTATATCAATAGAAGGAGAAGGAATATCTGCATTCTCACCTGATATCGTGTCAGTGATCAGAGATACATGGACAATTGGCACATCGGTAGTGGATTTGGCATGTCTAGTATACACTTGTCTATATCTCTCAGGCATAGGATCCACATTGACATATGAAGATCATGAGTTTTCTAGAAAGGACATGAAATTGTCTTCTGGTTCTAATGATGTACTCTTGAAGGCCTCTTTACCAAAGTATGGTGTGGACCTAAAAAATGTAACATCTGCAGAGATCACAAACTTATGCAAAGTGTGACAAGAACATCTATGCCTTTTTTGACTTCTAGAATATCCAAAAAATGACACATTTGAAAGCTTTAGGATCCAGTTTGATGTGATTGGTATTATGATCACGAACAAAACATACACAATCGAAAATTCTAGGAGATAAAGAAAACATGTCATGTTTGGGATAAAGAATATATTATGGTATATGACCATCAAGAACTCTAGAAGGCACGCGATTAATCAGATAGCAACCTGTAAAAACTGCATCCCCTAGAAGTGTTTGGGAATATTCATGTCAATTAACAAAGCTCATATCACTTCAAGCAAGTAACAATTCTCATGTTCAGCCGCCCTGTTCTGTTGTGAAGCTAAGGACAAGAGATTTGGTGACTAATTCCAGTATCTAACATGAAATGCATAAAAGATGAGCTAAGAAATTCTTTCATATTATCAGTCCACAAAGTATAAACAGATATGCCAAATTGATTCTTGATTTCATTACATAAAGTTTGAAAAATGAAGAGAGCCTCTGAACGATTTTCATTAAATATAACCATATCATCATCCATAAACACAATGTTCAAAATAACGATAACGTAACGATAACATTTTTCTTTTGCTATGTTAAGATAGGTTATAATGTAACGCATAACGTAGGTTACACAATTTAATATTTATTTAATAAAATAAATGTATATACTATATTTAAGAATTTTAATAAATAAAAAATAATTTAAAAAATCTAAAAAAAATCAACATGTCTTTATAAGCTTGCTTCACATTGGACGGGACTTGTGCACAAATCTTAACGCCTTTTTAGTACCAGATAATTGATGTTTAGACCAAGTGATTCCAACAGTTATTTTATACTTGTAAAATTTGCAATAAAACACTTGGAGGATCACCGACTATATTATCTGCAAATTCATGTGCTGGATCCAAACTTTTAGCCATGCTATTCAATCTATACAAACAAGCATGAATTATAATAAGTAACAACTAATAAGCATGATAATTGAATTATGAAAACTAACAAGCACGATAGTTTAGCAAAAAAATCATAACAAGCATGATATTTCTCTGCTCTATCTCTGAATTGAATTTAAAAGCATAATAATTAAATTAAATTGTATCATCTCCCCCCATCACTCAATATCTCTGCTCACTCTCTACCATCACTCACTCTCTCATCTGCTAAGGTGATTTGATTCTCTCTTTCCTCTCTCCCCTTCTGATCTCTTCTGCTCTCTCCCCCCCATCTCTCCCTGCTCTCTCGTTCTATCTCTTCCTGCTCTCCTTCCCAATCTCTCTCTGCACTCTCTCTCTTCCGCTCTCTCTTCCTCTGATCTCTGCTGCAGCAGAGAAAGATCAGAGGAAGAGATAGCAAGAGAGAACGGGGGGGGGGGGAGAGTGCACACAGAGAGAGATTGGGAGGGGAGAGCAGAGAGAGAGAATGAGAGAGCATAAAGAGAGATGGGGAAGGGGAAAGAGCAGAGAGAGATCGGGTGGGAGAGAAAGGAAAGAGAGATCGGGAGGGAGAGTAAAAAGAGAGAGATCGGGAGGGATAGTGCAAAGAGAGGGAGAGTGATTGATGGGAGAGACAGAGATCGGGAGGGGGAAAGAGAGAGACATGAGACGACGACGACTTAGTGCTGACGACAAGGAATCAGTGCCGACGACGAGGAATTAGGTAGGTCTTCTTTCTTCTTTCTTCAAGGCGCGACAGGGAAACGACGACGACAGATCGGGGATTTTTCCTTTTCTTCTTCCTTTGTCGGCTGATTTTTTTTTGATTAGGCTGTGCCCTAGATCGAGAACGAGAGGCTCGGGGGTTGGGTTTTTATAAAATTTGGATTTGCACACTAACGTACGTTACTGTGCGTTACGAATATAACGTAACGTACGTTACTGGGAAAAAAATACAGGTTAGGGTAGTTTGCTTTTTTTTTTCCCCCTCACCTGTTTCGTAACGGCTTGCTCGCGTTAGTTATCGTAACGCATTATAACACGTTACGTAACGTGTTTTTTTGAACACTGCACAAACATAGTGAAATATTTAAAACAAAGTGTTGAACTAACAGGACAAGGTTTCTAAATATCAGAATGTACAAGTTCAAATGGGTGATCTACCCTCTTATTGACTCAATGAATAAGGCATACGATGATGTTTACCCGTTTGACATGACTCACATTCAATAGACGACAATTGACCTAACTCAGGAACTAATTTGTTTAAAACTAACAGAGTAGGAACACCAAACTGACGATGCAATCTCGCAAAGAAGTATAGCTAACACATGCAACAGAATTGGCACGACTCTCCCGGTGATACAAACCTCCGTATTGACATCCTGTGCCAATCATCCTTTGTCCCAATCTCTGAAATACACAGTGATCAGAAAAGAACGTCACTGAGCAATTCAAGGATCGTGTAAGTTTACTGATAGATAATAGATTAAACGAAAACTTGGGTATGTAAAAGACAGATGACAAAAGTAACAAAACAATAACTTTAGTGGTGCCTGCACTTTCAATACGACGTAATATCATTTGCTAAAGTTACTGTAGGAAGTGATAAAGGTGAAGACAAGTCATACAGAATACCTTTGCTTTCTATTATGTGATTAGTTGCATCAGTGTCAATGATCCAAGTATTATGAGCTTTTGAAGTTGCACACAGTAGAGTTTCCTTACTGTGCCAAAGTAGCAGTGGATGAAGACGTGTGATCTGCGTAGCCTAAAACTGCTGGAACATTTTGTATTTTCCGAACTCTTCATTTGACATAAGTAAACTTCTAGAACCTGAGAGAACATGTCCCCACTGATGCATAGGCTATATGAGCAAACAGACCAACTTGGGAGGTCTTGCTATACAATTTAGGGCACATATTTCTCGTTTTTCTAACCTCTTCACAGTTGTAGCCGGTCCTCATATCTTGTTGTCAATTCTTTGCTCTTCTATTTCCTCCATGACTGAAATCTCTGTCTTTGCCACCAAACCAGCTTTCGCGACCAAAATCTCCTTTGTCACCACCAAAACGACCTCCTCCTCGATCAGAGTCTCCAGTGCTACCACCAAAACGACCTCCTCGGCCAAAATCTCCTCTGCCATTATCAAAATGACCGTCTCCTCGACCACCACTAGGAGCTGTAAATTGCCCTTGTTGAACAGCTAGAGCTGACTGTTCATGGGACTCGTTTCCAACTGAATTTTGTGATTCCTCTTGGAGGACACTTTGATGAAATCGATGTATCTGGTTGAGAGTTAACTGCCTAACTACCTATCACATGTGGACGTGCAGGAGTATACTGTGGTGGCAAACTCCTTGGGATAGTCATCACTGCTAGTGGTCCCACTGCTTTTGCATCTTTTTCACATCAGGTGAGATGGAAAATAACATCTTCAGCTCTTTATAAACCCTGTTGAAGTCTGCGTAGTGTTGAAATAAGATTTTGTTCCCTTCTTACTCCGGAGCATCTTCTGAATGCCGTCGAAATTTCTAGTATGATTATTTTTTCCCGGATATATCTCTTCAAGATAGCAGTGTTCTAAAAAAACCCTTTACATAACTCGTTATATAACCTAACACTGACCAATCGTTGCGTAACAGGGCTAAAAAAACATAATGTTTCATAACTATGGTTATTTTTCCTGTAACCTTCGTTGTGTTATGTTATTAACGTAACGCACCATAACTCGTTACGATGCAAGTCGACTTTTTATAAAAACCCCCAAGCTTGGTCTATGCCAAAAAAGTCCCCTCCAAAAATCCTCTCTTTGCAACCTTGTCGTCGGCGTCGAGAAAAAGAAGAAAGAAGAAAGAAGAATAAGATCTATCTCTGGTGGTTCTTTATCGTGGTGGTTCTTGCTGGCGTCGTCTCCAAGCAGTGGTTCTCCGTCGTGTTTTCCGCCGGCGTCGTCTCCAAGCATATGTAAGCTCTCTCTTCTCTCCCTCTGATCTCCCCCGGATCTTTTTCTCTGCTCTCTCCCGGGAGAGAGCGAGCAGAGAGAGATCTAGAGAGAGCAGAGAGAGAGATCGGGAGGGGGAGAGCAGAGAGTGAAATATCTAGGGGGAGAGGGTAGAGAGAGATAATTGCTAAAAATATTGGCTGAGATAATATTATCAAAAGATAATTGTTAAAAATTATCATGTTTGTCATCATACTTGTTATAATTCAATTATCATGCTTGTTATAGTTTGTTATGTTTGCGAACTTATTATGAAATTTGTAATGTTTGCAAACTTATTATAACTTGTGAATGTAAAAAAATATTGTGATACTTGCTAAATATTGTAGTGAGACTTGCTAAATGTGTTATATATTATTTTGATATTTTTTAGATTTTTAAAAATATTTTCTTATTTATAAAAATTCCTAAATATAGTATATATATTTATTTTTATTAAATAAATATTAAATCGCGTAACTTACGTTATGTGTTACGTTATAACTTATATTAACATAATAAAGGAAAACGTTATTGTTACGTTATCGTTATTTTAAACATAGCAAGATAGTTTCATATCTCTTTCAGTGTCGACGTATGCTTCGCTAAATCTTGTATCTTCGGCTCAATGATATTTAACAACTGACCAAAGAAAGCAGCATCATCTCGCCCCCACTAATCCGTCTTAGAACTAGGAGAATCCGTGTATAGATGACTCTTCTTGCCACGACCAGTTAAATTAATTTCAACAATCTTCCTTTATTGTAAATAGTTATCCCCATTTAACTTCACTATTAGTGATATTATTAGTAATAAACTCTGAAACAATCGGCTTGGGCTCTGCCGACTCTGTCATACTCATTGAATTTGCCACCATCAACCACCAACCACCCACCACAACCAAACTCAAGGATCCTCTTAACACAAAATACAGCTTCAAAAGGAGATACACAACTTTTCAAACTCACACATACAGCTCAAAACACATCTTTCATCAACCCTCTCACACAACTGTACAAAGAAAAAGGAAAGACAATTTTTTACTTGTCTATTGCAGAGAGAAATAACAAATAATATGTTTTTTTAAAGCATTACAGAGAGAAAGGAGTTGAGAGAAATGAGGTCGAAAAGGTCGGAGAAGGGGTCGAGGAGAGGAACTGAATCTTCATGGCTTAGAAGAAGGCAATAATGGGTCGGTCGAGTTTGTCAATGGGGATGAACAACGGCGAGGTCGAAGCAGATTAGAAAAAAGAAGTCGAGGGGCGGCGAGGTCAAAGTAGATCAGAACGAGAAGGTTAGGGTCCACAAGTTCGCAGAGGTCGGATTCGAGTCAAAGTTAAGATGGGTGCTGTAGATGGCGTCGGATTTGGGGTTAGAAGTTGTCGGCGGGGTCGGATTGTGGATGTGGTGTCTCCAGCGAAGTCAATTTGAGTCGGCGAAGCCAAAGGTTATTGTCGACGATGTGTTCGTGATTACAGTATATGGAAGAAAGAGGAAGGAGAGGATTAAGATTAGGTTAAAGGAAAAAATTAGAGTTAACATGGATCTGATACCATGATAATCAGAGTTAGGGTTAGGGTTAGAGATAAATTGGGGAGAATTAGATGGGTGGATATCAACCCTCCCATCTCCTTATTATTATTATAATATATATGAACTTTTACACAAAAGTCCTTCTTATACTGATTATTACATAACAGTTTTGATCTTATTCCAAAATCATATTACTTGCTAACTTTTGCCAATTTCTAGTCGCTTGGCAAAAGTTAGCAAGAATTTGCTCAATTCTCGAGCTAACTCTTGTTGCCAAACAAGGCCTTATATCAGTTTGATTTTGCAGAAGCGCATATTTAAGAACTGATACTGATGTAGTTGAACTTGAAACAGTGCTACTGATCCTTGCTTGCACACAATAAAACACAATCCTTAGTCCTTGCATGTTCCTGCTCTTCAAACTCATACCGAACATGAATGCAGAGAAGACAATGACACAAGGATTGAATAGGATTTTTTTTTTTTTGAAACTCAGATGTATAACCAGGCAACTATTGTATTGGATGAAACAACGAAAACCAGGTGCAATTTAAACTTTATATTACTATGATCTAGGATATTTCTTTATTTGCAGTATACAAGATACAAGTCTTTGTGGGTTTTACATATCTCTACCATTATAAAGTCCAAAGCCCTAAGAGAGGTTGTGTGTGCGGCATTGTCAAATGAAAAAAAAAAAAACATGTTACTTAAGTAATTAAATGCCATTATACCCATTAATTTGCAGATATACAAGGTACATGCCTATGTTGGATTGTACATCTCTGCCATTATAACTCCAAAGCCCAAAGAGTGTGTGCGCGTGTGTGTTTTGGCATTGTGACATTAAAAGAAAAAGGAGCATGTTTGATGTCATAATTAAAAGAAAATCATGGAACCTGATGTATGAATGCTCCCCGTGGCTTTTATTCCGATCCAATAAATTTCATTTTTCATATAAATCCTTCCACAGTTAGATTTTTCATTGAAGATTTAAATTACTTTGCATTTCCTTTAATCTACACATGTATTTGCACATTCCCAAAAATCTATTAGTAGTAGAGCGTCACTCTGATCTGCTGGCATGAAAGCTACAATATATATGCAGTTTGTCACATACTTGTAGCTTTTAGTAACAATAAACATCCTCTGCGTTGTATCTGTTATACCAAGTTACAATAGGAACTGTAGCTAAATTCTGTCATCCTCAACTATATCTAGAAGTGCTGCAGTAACTCTCCTATTATCTGCTCTAGGCATTGTCATCTATTCTTGGACCCACTCTTTTACTCTATTTTGCATGGGTTGCCTTAATTGATAGCTTTCTGTATTATTTAGTCTGTTTTGCGCTCCAAGTTTTTTTACTATGCATGTTCTTTATTATTTATAGAGGGCTAATTCTCCCGATTTAAGCACCTCTTGGGACGATCTCTTATTGTTTGCTTGTTTTAGGTGTTATATCATCTTCTATATTGCTGTTGACTAATTTCATTGTAACAGACGGGAAATAATTTTTGACTGATTTTCGTTCAAGTATTCCTTTGACGATTCATATTATCTTCTTTACTGGTTGTGAAGTTAATGTAATTTATTTATCATATGTAAGTAGCACAATTGGTAGCACACTCATCTCAGCCGCATATATGTAGAATTTGACCAGAGTACAGTTATTACTGGATGTTCTGTTACAAATTCCTAGAATTTATGCACAACTCTTGCTATAAATTTAAGCTACTGCTAATGAAGTGGTCATTAATTTTATAAATTTTGTTGCTGTTGATCATTCTGATTAGCATGGAAGAGTGGTTATGAGATATTCACTCAAAACTCTTAAAGTCGCAACCATCCATTGAATTTTCTGTTTCTGTAATGGTTCTTTAGTTATTTAATCTAAAATGCTTGGGTGTTAGGAATATTCTTTTCCTTGACTACAAACTATCTATATGTGAAAACACGCATAACAAGTCACTTATTCAACACAACAAACATATATTGAGTTTTAGACTTTTAAGTTACGTATAGAAATTCTCGTGCATGTTGCAATTCCTTGTCATGCTGCGTAGAAGCTTCTTCAATGACTCATTATCATAATTCTTGTTATTTTTTTGCAACTCATCTTCCTTTCTTTTTCCCAGGACATGCACAAACAGTTCAAGTTGGACTGAGAAGCTTCTGAGTCTAGACACAGTCCCAGATTCCATTTCAAAAGATCTGAGAGTTGTATTTGAAGTGCAAAATAGGACACAGGCTTTTCAAATTCATCCTAATCTGGACGTCCTCTTGGGCAGGACAAGCAGACAGCTAAGAAATAATAATGTGATGAAATTCCTTCGCAATGCAATCTTGCTTCTTCTTAATGTCTTCCCTCGAAATCATATATTAGAAGAAGCTCTGCTAGCTGCTGAAGAGTTGTTTATGACCAAAACAGACTCTTCTGCTCCTTCAGTTAACCCGTCACGTGCGCTAGCCAAATGCCTGTTAAAAAATGACCGCCAGGTACTTTTATTAGAGTGATATTAATTGTTGTTCTTATGTATTTAATACTCTTTACAGTTTAAGGATATTTGAACACATACATTCATATGCTTGTTTTACATTTTGTTGTCGTCATTTCCTTTTCCCTTGATACCCAAACATACATATCTGGAAGTGATTTCATTTAATTGTCTGGCTTGTTTTCAGTCAAAGAGATGGATTTAATTCCCTATAGAAATCATATATCTTACCTTTTTGTCTAGATTCTTTCATGGTCTAGGGGTATTAGGAGCTTCCTGCTTGGTTGAACGAGCTTGAATTTCATG
This sequence comes from Agave tequilana, assembly GCA_038442645.1. Taxonomy (NCBI): domain Eukaryota; kingdom Viridiplantae; phylum Streptophyta; class Magnoliopsida; order Asparagales; family Asparagaceae; genus Agave; species Agave tequilana. The sequence goes on from JAVJIF010022648.1 coordinate 23,005, forward strand.
AACAAAAGAGGTAGACTTGGAGGATTTTTAGCTGGTCATGAAGGTTCTTTGGCATGACCGCTGGTCTAGAAATTTGGCACTAATCCTCTAGCATTTGATGTTGTCCTGGTCATGAAACTTGGTCAGATCTTTTATGGAGCTTGTTGTACTCCATAGCTGATCCTGTTTTAGATGGAGATGACAATGACTTTAACCATACCTCTGATTTATCATATCAATTTCTTTCGAGTACTTTGTAGTTTATCAATTCTGTCTTGATAATCTTGATTTATACTTTGTTGTCTTTTTTTATTACTTCTGATATGCATAATTTCTTTTGTTTTTGGTGAACTTTCCTTTGAAAATAACTTTTTGACTATCATAAAGGGAAAATTGCAGAAAAATACATACAAAAACACACCAATCATATAAGGAGCACAAGAATTTCTGTTAGACAAATTGCTCTCTAGTGTGTTATGTGTGATTCTCTTCTTCTACCTCCAACTTCTGCAACACTTTAACTCTGATTGTGAGGAAAATTTAAAAATAAACTTGAATCAGCTAATTTCTAAAAGATAGAAACAAAGGATGAACTGGAAGTCTTCAACAATAGGTCTTCTTCCTGATTTCTTTCTTCCATTCATGGTTTTGTTGCCCTCCAGCATATATCCAAATTCGCTTCAGAATTTCTAGCATACTCTTCTAACACACTAAAGTCCTCTGACAGACGATTAAAATTTTTCTTGGGTTCTTGTTCTCTAGGTTCAAACTTTATAAAACACACCTGAAAACCCTTCAAAACTTGTAGCGGGTTTTCTTCTCGATGTGCATACCCTCTCTAGGGGCCCATTGTCTCTAAATCCATATCTTTAAACCCAGGTCTACATCAAACCTTTAACCACATATCAGCTTTTCCTTTTTGTCCTTTCAAGACTCGAGTCCTAAAACTAAACCCAACCTGAATTAATGAATCCATACCCAAATTCATAATTTTTAAATCCTGGGAACCCTGACCCATAGCTCTAGTTAAGACAATGTCTCTAAGTTCTCCTGTATCTCAGACCCTTACTCATCATTGAAAAACTTTCAATACCTTATTTGCATTACGAGAATTTTGTTAATTCTCCATGCTGTCACCATTGTATTGTGTGTGTGTGTGGTGGTGGGGATGGGGGTGGGGGGTGGGGGGGTTGTTGTTGGGTGGGGTGGATAACAGCATCAAAAGTACGTTAAAATATTTATTTGCTAGGAAAAGAAAATATGGTATATATGTGCAAGGGTATTCAAACACCAGGATATTTTTTTGCTGTTTACCGTAGCGTAGATTTAATGTCAATGAAGGTTCCATTTGATATATGGTTGAAGGAACTAATGTATCATACTCTAGCAGTCAATATAGAACCCTTTGACTTTTCACACCAGGGTACACAGGTATGTACCACTTTTATTTTAAGGTTGTTTTGTGTTTTCAGTATCTAATCTGCTTTGTTCATAACTATGTAAAACCCATTCTATGATGTGTTGGTGCATGTGACCCTTTCCTTAATCCTCGGGAGGACTCAAAACTGAGCATCTGACCTTTCTTCTTCTAAAGGGGATATCTAGGTTGAAAATCAATCGTAATATTTGTGTAACAAGAATGATGGGAAGTTTATGTTAGGCTAGGTAGAATACTTGGTTAGGCCGTGTCTCCATAAAAGTCTCCATAAAACTAGTCATGCTTTATGTGTTAGAAATTTGCGCAATGTAGAAATAAACTGTCCGGTAAATGGTTGTAGCTGAAATGCAGCGATATGATAATTGATATCATGAGTGCATTAAATGGAATTCACAATTAGTACCAATGGGGAAAATAAGGATTCACTGTTAATATAAGGCTCTGTTATTGTTGTGTTGGTCCAGTGTCTCCATGATGCCAACATGTTGCTTGAGAAATTCCTTGTAGGTCTTTTAAAAAGCTTACTCTTCTCGTACTGAGTTATATGGGCAGTTGCAAATAATCGAGATACCTTAAAATTTCAAATCTCTTAAGGTTTGAGAGCATGCAAATTGATTGGCAGTCAAATGTGACATAAGCTTTTTTGGAAAGCATTTATTTTTTTCCACTCATTTCAAGATATCTTGACTTTAATTAAAAATACCGCTGAAAAAAGAAGACCCCCTGCACCCAAAGCTAGGGCAAAAATGCTCACGAGAGAAGAAATATGGCGCAGATACTCATTAAATTTTTGTTTTTGTGGCGTTAGTTGCTTAAAATCATAGTTTCTTCTCCCCTTCCATTCCCTTATATGCATGTTGCCTCATAGAAATTTGTACCTAATCTTATATGAAACTAGTAGAAGCTGAAAACTGTGCACCGCTCCCTTGCTCCCTCTTCTTCTGTCTAACAACAGCCTTTTTAGCCTCCTCTCATGTTCTAACACGGCTAAGAGGACATACTCATATGAGAAATAACTCCATTTGCAGGTTTGCTTTGGGAAATTTCAGCCCATTCCATGGGGTAAAGTAAGAAAATAGTGTTGAACTATATTAATATTGAAAGAATAATCTATCTCAACTCTGAATTTTTGATACTACCTAATATCTAACTTTAATTGACGACTCATTAAATGTGGATAAACCCAATCTAAAAAGAACCAGGCTTAAAACAATCAAATATACTTCATCCTGATCTACAAAAACTTAATACTCACAAAATAATCCAGAAATAGTGCAAATTAAAACCAACAAACCCAATTCATCGAAGTTAAAAAGTGTTAGATAATCAGGAACAAGCTGCTCAAGTAGCAGCAGGTGCTTGCTATCGCAATTGATGAACCACCATTAATACATCAGGCCCAAATCTAAGTGCAATGACATCTTAGAAAATTTTCAGGAAGCCTTATATATGCTTCATGGGCCAGACTGTAAATCTGTATTCTAAGAGCCATCCTGATTGTCTTACTGACTTGCTTTTTTGATGATGCCACCAACTAGCTTATCAATTCTCCTCAAGTTTCTCCTCTTTTCAAATTACATGGATCCTGGAGTTTTTCTGCCTATACGACCACCTGCCAATTCCTCATGCTTAGTTTGCTTTCATCACACATTTTTTTTTCTTAACATGAAAACTTAAAGTTTGATGCTCTTTTCAGTAAGTCTAGGAGAGTTTAAGATCAATCTCATGGTTTTTAGGTTTAGTCATGACTTGTGAGCTAAATCAGTTATCAGTTTGATTAGGTGTCTACTTTTTCCCACTCCTGCTCTTAGTTTTTGATTTCTTTTGTCAAATGTCGAATGATTCTGCTGCAAACTTGTCAAACGATTCCTTTATTTTTCCTATGCAACTGTCAGATTCATAGACACTATGAATCACCAGCCAAGTGACCCTGTTGTGCAAAGTTCAAGAGATTCGAGATTTCCTGTTCTGCTCTGTCAGCTTCTTGATTCCATGAAATAACCTTGTGAGAGCATCTTTCTTTAAGCTTATCATGGAAATCGAACCTATTACTTTGGGCATCATTATATTTAGTAGTTATTAAGTTATCCAATTTCAGTTGATCTCTTGAGCATCAGTTATCCAAAGAAGCTGGATGTGCTATTAACTTTGTTATTGTCTTCTAATTTCATCTTTTGGTTCAAGACAAGTTTTTTTGTTGATTTGGTGAAGTGTCACTCTTTTGCGATAGCAAATATCTAATTCCCAGAAAATTTGTGTACCGTCCAGAGATACAAATTTTGTTCTCGTTTTACTTATATGTTCTCTTTTGTCAAAGGACTTGCTACTTTGCGGAGTATATGCACGAAGTGAGGCTGCCTATGGGAATATAGATATTTCAAGGAAGATTTTTGACATGGCCTTATCATCCACTGATGGACTTCCTCCGGTAAGCATAAAACGATTCTTTCACTTCCTTGCATGAATGAAACATTTCTTAATAGGCTTGATCTAAAGGATTTAATCTTTTTGCCCTTGATCATACGAGTGCAATGTAGGTGCTTACTTTTCCAATATAATTAAAATGAAATAGTCAGTTGCTTTTGTTATTATTTTATTCCCTCTGCTCAGAATCGTTCTTGCTACAGTCTTGAATAGTAGTTTGTAACGTCACATATGTTTTAGGTTCATGCCTATGAAGAACAATTTGATAGGTATTGGTTGTACCGAGAAACCTGCGAGCCGTGTAGGAGTTTCAGAATAGACTTGTTGACTTGCATGTTATGCTATGCCTATTCCACTCCAGATTTACATTGAATGTCCTTTGATTAGTTTGAGTCTATGTGTCAACAGAGATAGTATGATGTGCAGATATGTCGATTGCTTACTCTATATGCATGTCCAATCCTCTAGGTTTTTAAGCTCTCAGGTTTTTTTTTTTTTAGATTCTACGTAGCATGGAAACTTCATTTTTAGAAGCTTTAAGATCCTGGGCGTTGGACATGACATGCTTTACAATTTGCAATGCACAGTGCATGTTGAATCGAGACCTAACCATGAAAAGGGAGTTTGTCTTGTCATCAATATAGATAGAGCAAATCCATGTTGGTGCTTAGTTGGTTATGTGTAGTTCGGTCCAACTGGACTAATATTTTTCACTGATAGTAGGTCGGGTTGCACAGAGGATGTTTTGAATGTATTATTGACCTTCTGGTGATTATTTTACTTGTTATAGATGAATATGGTTACCTAGTTGCCCATTCATTTGTTATTATATTGTTATCTTGTCTATTTTTATGGTTTGTACATAAATGAGCAACTACTCAAAACAGTATTCATTAGAAAGAGAATTTAAGAAACAAATTAAATAGTATTTCTATTATTTGCACTGTTCTTCTACATAATTGTTTGTGTTCTCATCTGTTGGTCTTAATCTGCCTTCTCTGTAGTTTTGTTGAAGATGATCAGTTTTGTTTTTTTTTCCATTCATATTGATTCGTTCTTTTCTCTGTTTCGAGTAAAATCTGTGTCTTTCTTCTTTGTATGATAACCGACAGAATTAAGGACCTTCTGAACTGCTGCAACACTGTTTAAAGTGAAGCTGTCTTTAAATCCAGTAACATCAACAAAATTACCAACAGAAATTTTGTATCTACAAGCAAACACCTTCATAGATTTTTTTAGAAGGAAGGGTTAATGAACTAATAGGTCTAAACTGCCAACCAATTTAGCTCCAACCTTGTTAGGAATCAACAAAGTAGAAGCATAAACAAATCTTTCAAGTTCAGTATTACCCTAAAAAAGAACTACCTAAGTAATCAACATAAATCCTTTTTAACCTCTCCCCCCTGGAAATCTAATAAAAATACTGGAAATCTGTCAAGTCTAGGGGACTTAACCCCTTGACAGACCAATCATAGTCTGCTTAATTTCATATATCTCGAACTCATTATCCAAAGAATTCAAGTCAATCTTCTAGAAATCTTTATATGACAATCCCTATCTACCTTGACCAACCGAGGCCACTTGAACCCATTTAATTTCTATAAGAGGACTAAAAGTCACCATCAATTACTGCCATATCAGAGGGTTCAACTTCATTACTGACAATATTTGTGTTTCTATTAACCTTTTCTAATAACAGAAGCTCCATGGAAATGCCTGGTATTGCAATCACCCAATTTTAGCCGCCTCCATTTGGAGGATTTTTTGATAGTTCATCTGTTTAACATCTGTGACCTTTTCTATGGACAGATAAATCAACTCTTTGTCCTTCTAGTCCAAGTCATGAATATTAGAAAGAATATAACTGTTTTGAGTCTCTCGACTTTAATAATAACACAAACGCTCTCTATACCTGACATTATTTTACAAGTCACTTTTACATTTAGTAATAAAGTTACACATTATGAGGGTAACTGGTATCCAATGACCAATTTCACAAAATAAACACCATGTAACCATACATTTTAGCTACTAGTCAGTAAATAACGCCAAAAGAAACTATGAGGAAAAATTTGGAAGAGTAGAAATAGATGGAGTAGGAAGATATTAAATATCCTATCCACCAGACACCAAAAACCATTCAATTTAACGAAATCTGGAGACCGAACTGATCTTTTACTTGACCCAGTGAACATCCTACCAAAGATTGGATCATCCAGAAAAAATGAATTGTCTAAGAATTTTCTAATGTATTATAATCCATTCTTGGTTAAGGGTTCTTTCTTTCTTAACCAACTTTGTGGCTTACTAACATTAAATCCAAAAATTACCCAGCAACTAGTAACTTTACCTTCCTGTAATTTTATCTCTTTAGTAAACTTTTCCTTCTTAATTGTTTGAGCAGAAGGACGATAAACAAACAGAAGTACTAATTCAATACTCTGTTTTGACCCAATTAATGATTAGAAAATCCCCTTATGTTCATTAACAGATGGAAAATAACCAGACCTCCAGCCAATTATAGTATTCTGGACTAACCGTTTGACCCATTCATTTTTATTGCCAAAAATAGACATAAAAACATATGGTTCTTGAAGAGCAATATGTCACACTTGACACTTAAAAATAACATCTACTAACCCCAGGGCTATAGCCAGGATTTTACTCCAAGTCTCTAGGTAGGCAACCAATGTTTAAAAAAATTAAAATATTCTGTTGGCACTGCTAATTACATTTAGTATCTACAAATAAATCAGATAATGAACTTATTACAAGAGTTTAAAATGATATTGTAAATAGATGAAGTTTTGTAGTTTTTAAATTTAATTTCTCAGAATTGAACTTGAGAGACAAATAGGTGGGGTTTCCTTCTACTTTATGAACTTCTTATTCAAACAAGGAAGAGGTTGAGGCTAATGGCTTTCCCTTAAATTTCTTGTAATTTGCACATAATATTACTTTTGATTAGTTTGCAATGTCAAACTTATATTATATAGAGCTAAATTATAACTTTACTTGATATTTTCAATGTTGACCAAAATTTGGCAACATATATCATCTAAATCTTTTTATAACTTTTACCTTCTAGTAAATTGAATAGGACCTTTGGTATATTCATGTACTTATGACAAGTTATCTTTCATTTCCTAAGTGGGCATGAGCTGTAAATTAGGAATAAGCAAGGCTGGGCCGAAAATAAAGTTTTTAGATCTTGGACATGTTATGGCATTGTGGAGAGTGATTGTCAGCCACAAACGTTATTTAAAAGTTATATTATGGAGATCGATGTGCTCACAAGGAAAATGCCACCAGAATGTGCTGTGAAAGGGGAAAAGTTACACTTGACTGGGCTTCTCTATGTTAAAAGATAAATTTCTAATTTTTCAAGGACACTAACTGATGTGGGATGCACAAGGCAGGTGTTGCCCATACATGCCTACAATATATACATATGTAGTTAGGAGAGAGTTTACACCAAGCTAACGTGGGGCATGTGCCTACACTTTAAAACATTGCTCTGCTCTTGGTCCTGACCATCTTCCTTTCTCTCAAAACCCCTCTCAAAATCTTATATTCTAAGAGAGAATAATTTAAAAAAAGTTAGTAAGCTGTATCGAACTGTAACCTTCTAACAAATTAATATCATAACCAACTAGATCATTCTTAAAATGTAAGGTAGAGCTCACTTCAGAACTAGAATCATGTTATTTATTATCTATCACCTCCATTGTTTTAAATCTCATCCGATTCCGATATATATCGGCAATATTGTATCGGGTTTTGAGGCCCGATATGATATCACCCTATAATGTCAGCCGATATCAGGGTCGATATTGCTCATATTAACGGCCAATATTGATGATATTGATACTAAAAACCAGTGACTAATACCAATACCGATACCAAGATTTTAAACCATGATCAACACCTTTGCCATCACCATGGTCTTCGGATTCATCAGCTGTCCTTTGGCTCATTTCGTTTGGCAGCATTTCCTTCTGATATTGCTAACCTTCTTACTAGTTCTTCTAAGTATGCAACTCCATGTGTCAGCACCTTTGACCTCACAGCAATAGGCGCCCATTATAAAGCATCAGAAGGCTCCAAAGCACCCAGTTACATTGACTTACTAGTTGCCGCCCTCAGTCTCCTAAAGCATCTGTCATCCAGAATTAACTCCTTCCCAACAATTGAATCGCTCCATGATAAAGCAACACCAGACTTCCCACATCTTGAAATACATAAGCTTCAGCAGAGTCTCTTATCGGTGCACTTTATCAACTTCCCTTCACAAAAGATTGCGCCAGATGTAATTTAGGACCTGGACATAGTCTCAAAATTCTCTACTGCCATGAAATAATAAAACTCAAAGTAGGAAACTCTATTCAATCTCATCCAGGAAGCAGTTTTCAATCTCATTCAGACTACACATCAACTCTGTCATGAAGTTTTTAGTATGAAAGGCCAACTATTTTCATAAACCTCCAAAATAATAGCCTCTTTAGAAGAAACAGAACTATCTTCGTTCCAAGCACTCTCTTTAACTCATTCCCCTTTCATAATCGCAGCAGCAAAACATTTCTCTTTCGCCGCCGCCTCCTTAGCATAATATTATTCCCTTTTCCCGAAAGCATTCCTCTAATCTTGAATTTGCTTCTTTTCAGAATACTGTTACCACCACTACTAAACTTTCTTCTACCATTGGCCCCTCTAAATTCTTTTATTACCTCTACTACACATTCCATCCTTAACTTACCGCGTCCACCAGTGCTCTGAAAATTGGTTGCTGAGGCTGCCTGAAGTCTTGAGCAGTTTTTTTTCTTATTCAAAAGTGAGTTGATAACGCAGACCCATTTTAATTTGAGTACTGCTATTTCTTGTTGTACATGTTTAAGGGTATACACATATGGATGAACATGTCAAAGTTAAATTTGTTGATCTACAGACTAATAAAATTTCTCTTTCCATCTTGTCCATAATATTGGCTACTGCATGCATGTGTTTTTGCAAAATTAGTTAATTATTATTTGAACATTATGCTGTCAGTTGCATTTTCCCGCTTCCTCAGCAACATGTATCTGCATAGCTTCCATGCATTTGCTGACAAGTTGACAGCCTGAAATGTTTGAATATTTTGATGTTGAAAATTGCCAACAGGACCTCAAGGAATATATTCCTCTTCTGTACTTCTGGTATGCTGAAATGGAGATGGAAACTTGTAGATCCGGTAGCAATTGTGGATTGGCACAGCGTGCAGTTCACATATTATCCTGCTTAGGTGGTAATACAAAGTACACTCCTTTCAACTGTCAACCATCTGGTCTGCAAATCCTAAGAGCGCGCCAAGGATTCAAGAACAAGTTAAAGTTTTGCGGTTTGCATGGGCTCGTGGCGATGTAAAGGAATATTCTGTTGCCTTCATATGTGCAGCTTCTTTGTTTGAGGCCTTGACTACTAGTGTGGCTGCTGGTATTGAAGTTATCGAGGAAGCTTTTTCCATGGCACTTCCAGGTCTTATTATATTCTTCTTTCTTTCATTTCCTCTGTCTAACTTTTCCTCCGTTAATTATGAAATTATCTGAGTTTGAAATCAAATATTTGAGTAAGAGTTTGAAATCCAATATTTGAGTAACAAATCAGAGAAGCAGCAAATCCGGTACCTAGTTTTATTCGGTTATTCATTCTATCTAGATAAGTGATGGGGACATCTAATGACTTAGTTTGTTTTAATTGGTTATGTAGTTGGTTTATTTTATCTTAGTTTGTTTTAGTTGGTTATGTAGATAGATGTCCCCATCACTTATCTAGATTTATTTTATCTTAGTTTGTTTTAGTTGGTTATGTAGATAGATGTCCCCATCACTTATCTAGATTTATTTTATCTTAGTTTGTTTTAGTTGGTTATGTAGTTGGGTTATTTTATCTTAGTTTACTTTAGTTAGTTATGTAGTTGAGTTATTTTATCTTTAGTTTGTTTAGTTGGTTATGTAGTTGGTTTATCTTATCTTTAGTTTGTTTAGTTGATTAATGTAGTTAGTTTATTTTATCTTGTTTCTACATTAGTTGTGGTGGGAGTTCTCATGTGATGTAAGCCTATAAAAAGCAAACACTGCTTGGGAGATTATCAGTTGATGATTATGAAAATTGCTGTTTGAGTATTTGTAGCCAGTGTGTTTCGGTGAGATGCCCAAGGGAGAGATTCTCAAACCCCTCTTTGGATGATAAATTCTAAGTTGAGATTTCCTAGTGTTCATCCGTCATCATTTTGGTATCAGAGCTAAATTTCTAATTTTCTCCACCAAAATCTCAAGACCACAACTCCTCTACCAAAATAGTAACGTCCAAAAATTGCTAAAATTTGCACGCAGCACTGTTCATCGCCACTGTTTATCCTTGCCTCCTTCCAACTGCCAACTTCGCCATCGTCTCTTGTCACCGACATCTTCCAATTCCGCCGCTGTCATTCAACACAACAGCCGCCACCATCTTGATGCAGACCTGATGAATGAATGTCGGCTTCACGACCACCACCATGGCCTGATTGAGAGTCAGGGAGATATCCACTCGACATGGTTGAGTTCTTCCAACACCGGGGAAATGATGGGGACATCTAATGGCTTAGTTTATTTTAGTTGGTTATGTAATTGGTTTATTTTATCTTAGTTTGTTTTAGTTGGTTAATTAGTTGGTTTATTTTATCTTAGTTTGTTTTAGTTGGTTATGTATTTGGGTTATTTTATCTTAGTTTACATTGGTTGGTTTATAGTTGGGTTATTTTATCTTTAGTTTGTTTTAGTTGCTTATGTAGTTGGTTTATCTTATCTTTAGTTTGTTTTAGTTGGTTAATGTAGTTAGTTTGTTTTATCTTGTTCTCACATTGATTGTGATGGGAGTTCTCATGTGATGTATGCCTATAAATTGCAAAGACTGCTTTGGAGATTCCCAGTTGATGAATATGAAAATCCTTGTTTGAGCATTTGTAGTCAGTGTGCTTCGGGTGAGATGCCCAAGGGAGAGATTCTCAAACCCCTCTTTGAGTAATAAACCTTAGGTTGAGATTTCTTAGTGTTTGTCCCCCATCAAGAAGATTATCTGATACATCCTTATTTGATGATTTGAACCGATACATAGAAGCATTGACTTTTTAATGTTTGATTGTCAAGTGTTATCGCGGACTTTTGTGCATATGGTTTGCTACTATGTTTGACAATTCATCATGAGAACTTGCTCAATCCTTTTCTTGGAGCCTTCTTGGCTTCGAGTTTTGCACCATACTAGGTTCTCTTTTTATGAGAAATCTATTGGTGATAATGATGTTAGCTACTAAGTGGCATAGATGCAAATACAGGGTACAATACAAATATGTTACGAATTGAGGATATGATAATATTGAAAGACTACTATATGATATTTTATCATTACATCAATAATTGTTTAGTACATATAAATAGGGTTAAATAAATAATCCTTCCCCCCACAGCAACAACAAAAAGAAATATCGCGTATAGAAATACCTTCTAAAGTTTAATTTTGTTCACTCCCACCTCGACTGTTAAATTCTTTAACTTTTGTTAGATTTATTGTTTAATGACATAAATACCCTCATCTATAAATAATGATGTTAGCTACTAGGTTTTCTTGCTCATTAAGTTAGAAAATAGTTTTCCTAGGCCTTGAGTTAAAGTAGATTTTGATTTTAGCTAAGGTTAGTTTTCTTCTTCAACAAGTCTTTTTTTGTTGTAAAACATTTTAAATATTTGTTTTATGTAGAATGATGAGTTGATGAATGAAAATAAAAAGTTAGATCTCTTTCAGAATTATTTCTGTGTGATAGAGATATTTGTGGTGGAGTGTCACCATCTTGATCGTGGTTTGAGGCCACGGGGTGTGATCATATTTATCCTTGTTCCTTTTTCTTTCTTTGCTTCCCTCGCTCATTTACTAGCCTGTTCCTCATCATTTGGTATCAGAGCAAGTTCTCAGATCCAACGTCAAAGATATACGAAGATATTCATCAGTTTTAGCATCAAGTTCTCCATATCTAATGAATATTGAGATTTTGAAGAAGATTCTTCAAGGGAGTTAAGTCATTGGCCTTCAAATGAAACGCGACAATGAGGATTGGGATATTTTTTATGAACTGGCCCATACATTCATCTTTTTTTTAATCTTATGTCTTTTTTGTTTTATAATTTCTTTTGCTTCCGCTTGTGCGCCCCGTACCCATCATTTGGTATCTGAGCAAGTTCTCAGATCCAGCAGTAGATTAAAACTGGAGAGATCCATCCATTTTCAGCATCTATAGTCTCAAGAGTCAAGATCGATCAAATCCGCCTCCAAAATACATCTGGTCTGCCACCAAATTCAGATTTGTGGTTGCTAAAGTACCCGTGCTACATACTTGTGTTACAAAAACTTTTTTTTTTATCATGTCTTATTCTCGATCATCTTTATATTATTCCCATCAACTTTATGGTTATAGTCATTTTTCTGGTAAAGTACCATTGCCTCCTTCACAAACGCATTGTTATAATCTTCACGAGTTAGATGTACCTTGTTTTTGGGGTTTTCATTATTCATATGAATACAAAATTGAATAAATGATTTGAAAGAGTTATTTTTTATCATGATATGACAAATGTGCTAGCGTATCTATATGCAAAGTGTAGGTTAAAAGGGAAATTTGAAGATAGTGGTTGAGAAATCACTCTAGGAATCATTTATGAACACATGAAATTCTTTCCTAGAGATCGGTACTCTCATCATCCCATATTTTCCAGTTCATCAACACGATACTATGAGCCTCCACCTTTGAATGGCTACCATTCTTCAAAAACTTGTCATTATTTTTCAGCACCATCCGAGTTTAAGTTGTTGCCGATTTCAATAACCAAGCTTACAACAGATCTTTAGGTAGCACCGGATTCAAAATTTTAGCCAGAGCACGAGCCTGAGCCTGACCCTTAACTAAAACACGGGTCTGAGCTTGAATTAGAACCCAACTCGAGCTAGAGTCAGATCCCAAGTTAAATTTTGAACTCGAGGCAGATTTCGAGTTGAAGTGTGGGAAGAATCTTCCACTGTATCTAATTGAAATTAAGTCGAAGCCAAACAATTTGATGGATGCCTTGAATCTATGATCTTTATTGTAGAAGACCAAGACTTCGATAGATGTCCTATTGTCTATGTTCCAATGCTACAAGTCGTCGACATTGTCATCTAATATCCCCCAGTACCTACTGATGCCAGCTTTTGTGTACCACTTTGGCAACTTCTTTGCTGCTCTTGCAATGTCATATTCAATTTATTCAGTTGAAGTTCTTTGTCCTATCTCATTTCAAAACTCAGGGGTCGAGTTTTCTCCAACCAGAATTCAACTCAAGATGAATGTATGGTCCAGTTGAAAAAAGGAGGAAAAAAGAAATTTCTTTCTTTTAGCATTTTAATTAGTTTTCGTGGGCATTAAGTTAGGAAATAGTTTTCATAGGCCTCAAGTTACTAAGATTTTTTTTTCTTCAGCAAGACCTTTTTTCTTACTAAAGGCTTTAAGTCTTTCTTTTGTGTAGAATGGTGATTTTGATGAATTATATAAAAAGTTAGATCTTTTCCAGAAATTATTTCTCAGTGATAGAGATCTTTGTGGTGGTGTGAGGCCATTTCATCATGGTGTGGGGTCACATGTGCGATACCATATTTATCCATGTTCCTTTTTCTTTCTTTGTTTCCTTTCACCCCCCCCCCCCCCCCCCCCCCCCCCCCCCCCCCCCCAAAGGAAGTTGGAAGATGTTGGCTATTCAATAAGATGGACAACATGCTTGAAAAGATGGCTAATCAGAACTTGAAATTACTTTTAAGAAATTCATCTCACTCCAGTATTTTCTTAATCTTTTTCGAAGAATTTCCACCAATGTTATCTTAGGTCCACTTCAGGTCCAATTCTCTTTCTTTTTGGCGTAAGGAAATATTATAAGGTACTTCTCATGCACAAAATAAATGTAAATAGTACTTCTAGAAATAAAGACAATAGGAAAACATGTTCACACACGTTACTATGATATCATAATCTAATAATTATTCCCAACTTTGGATTGTCATTAATCTTGAATTTGGCTCATGATTTTTGTTAAACTGCAAAAGATTATATCTTTATTGATTATGAAAGATTTATAAAATATTGGAGTTAAGATGATGCAATATGAGATTGCAATCACCTTTAATCCAAAGAAAACGGGAAAACTAGGGTTTTGAGAAATTAAGAAAAAAGGAAGAGATTAGATTCACACAAACTTACTTTTTGTGGACAACAATTAATAGATTCTATTTTGCGGTAGAGTTAAGAAACTATCTTAATTAAGAGAAGGAAATAACTGAATAGAAATTTCAACAATTACCTAGGAGGCAATCAAGCTTGAACTTGGATGTGAAGGCTGTAGACGCGTAGTTCTGATCTCCACGAATTCATTACTTCAAAAATGATTCGATTTGGTTTGAAACAAGCTCAAAATGGCCTCCGGAAGACTAAATTGAGGTGCAGAACTGAGTTAGACTGAGCTCAGGCTGAGCCAGACTGAGTTCACTCACTGAGTCAACTCGGTCCGAGTTGACTGGCTCAGAGTTAGCTCGGGTCTGAGCCGCGGCTTGAGTTGGCTTGGCTTGAGCTGGCGGCACAGGATCACTCGACTCAGCTCGAGAGGAGCTGCTGACGTGAGCGACTGAGCCGGCTCTGGTGGCGCTGTCTTACGGGTCGAGTCCGCAATAGGTCGGGTCGGGTCCAATCGGGTTTTGCAAACACCCGACTCGTCTCCGACCAGATTTGGATCTGCTACAATGCGAGCTTGCGGGCGGCGGTGACAGTGGCGATTGTTGTCGTCGAAGATGAGGTCGTGTGCCGATCGATGAGGCGGTGGTGATGACCAAGTGTTGACGAGATCTCGACAACCCGACGGCGGCGGCAGCGCCGAGATCAGGACTCATTTGGTTGTCTGGAATCGGCGGTGAAGGCAGAGGAGGATCTTGCGGTGGAGGATGAAGGACGAAGTCGACGACGTCACTTTCGGTGAAGGTGCTGCAGTTGAGGACTCGATGGCGATGGAGTCGAAGAGGAAGGAAATCGGTGGTGATGATGCAGTCGGGGATCTGGCGGGCGCGAGGGCACGTCGGTGATGATTTGTGGGGGAAGGAAGAGGAGGACGAGTGCGCAGATGATGGTGGCGAGGCGGTGATGACGAGGGCTTGAGGTCGTAGTGGCGGCGCGAGGCAAAAAGGTGTGGTGGCGGCGCGATGCAAAGGATTGTGGCGACGGGAGTAAAGTTTTTCTGGATGTAAAAGTGGGGAAGATGAATAGTGGAGGGTTGGATTTTCGTGCGGATATTGGGGGATTTTGCTATAGTTTTTTTGGGAACAGATTTAGGGATTTTGATCTATTTTTTAATTTATTTTTCAAACTAGGGTTTGTGGAGAAGAGGAAAAGATATGACATTTTGGAACTTTATTTTGAATAGATTTAGCGTTTTGATTAGATCTAGGGTTTGGAGGAGATAGAGAAGAAGATTTTAAAGGGGATTGGAATCAAAGCTCTGATACCAAAATTGATATAATATAGGATCTCAATTACTTTCAATCCAAAGAAAAAGGGAAAAGTAGGGTTTTTAGAAAATAAGAAAAGAGGAATTAAGGGTTTGAGAAAAGAAGAGGGATTTGGATAGGTTTGAGTTTCACACCTCTTGCACCACGACTTCACACTCAAATCTCAAGATAATATTATCAAGAATTTTTAATTGAAAATTTTGTAATTCCAATACTTCAATAATACCAAGAAAAAGTCTTGGGGCCTATTTATAGGCTTTACAAAATTGCATTTCTAGAAAATAACCGATGTGATACTAAACACCCACACAAAAGAAAACACAACTAGACAAAATGAACTAAAAATAAAAGAAGGCAATACGTGATGCCCTCATGATAAGATTGTGCAGTTGTCACCACTTTGGAGCTGCAATGATGCACACCCAACAGAGAAGGATTGGGCTCAGAAGATATATGAGAGGGTGTTTAGTTAACTATCGGGCTTCAAGGTGCAATTTGAAACCGGCTCGTTTATAATACTCTTCACATGCGCTTTGCATAAGGCACAACACACGACAAGGTGTTACTTAGCTTATGGATGCACTTCACGGTACCTATTGGATGTAGTTTCCATGCCTTATATTGTGTGGTTCCGAAGGCAATTACTCGTGACATTACTAATTCCCTGAAGTTGCTTTCTTGGTCTCTTTCTCATAGACGAATTCAGGCTACCTGACATACTAAAAGAATTCACAAGAATGGTAAGTTTGTGTTTGGGTGGTTTTGTGTGTGTGTGCGCGCGCGCGCGCGCGTGTTGGGGATAGACTCGAGCAAACTCGATACCCATATGGGCTTGCTAAGAAAAAGGGCCTAGGCTTTACCCACGTAGCCCAAGGGCCAGATTATCTCTAGAATTTTTGCGTGATTCCATGTTTAGGCCGAGTATGGGGATATCAAAGCTGCCCTAAAGTTGGCCTTGAACTGACGCAACATTCATCCGAAATTTAAGATTCCTTGTATATTTCAGAAAATCACTTATGGTATTGAGAAGATTCTAGCTAACAACAAAACCAGTCTACTTTTCTCATATGCTTAAATTTCAGAATTTCATATTGCATCTAATTCTTGTATCTAGTTTAGGATAATGATATAGGTTGTCTTACATCACAAACTTATCCATTTCCTTCTGATATAGTTCGGAATAATTTTCTAACAAATTCCCCATTTCCACTCATTACCAAATTATTCACAAAGATCAAGTTTATAATTATAATGTCGGGAGAGATATTAAACTATAGTTTTTTAGATAAGCTACTCATGCTTTCCATTAATACATCATCAATTTATATGGTGCTGATCCTGCTTTTTTCTTAATTGTGATGATATTAAACTACATCCGGCCTACTCTTCTCATATGCTTAAATTTCAAAATTTCATATTGTTGTAATGCATCTAATTCCTGCATTTAGTTTAGGACTAGGGTTGGTAATGGGCCATGTCATGTCGTGCCTAGCCAAGTCCAGGCCAGGCCCACTCAAGCACGACTCAAAGTACTATATGTGCCTAGATCTATAGGCCCATGTACCAGTCCTCTGAATAGTAGGCTGACCCACGTGCTGTACTGGGCCATTCCATTTGTGCTTGAATCATGCTAACCCATTCGTGTTAGAATTGAACCTCTTACTCGTGCCTATTTCACGCATTTTGTGTCAAATTTTTCTAAAAAAATTCAATTTTATCGTACAAATTCATACACGAAAATCAATATAATTAAAATCTAGCTACTTGAAGATATCAGGTTGAGACATTTTGTTAAATTCAAATTAGATCAATGGATGAGATGTAAGGGGTGCAACTGGGTCAGGTTAACTCGAACCTAACTCGCGATCAACGCGAATTCAGGTTGATTGGGCAGCATATTGTCGGGTTGGGTTTGGTCACGAGTTGGGATTTCTCAACCCGAAATAAGTTCGGGTTGACCCTTTGGGGCAGCCCGACCCAACCCGAACCTAATAAAGAGTTAAATAGATAGTATAATTATTACTTATTTCATCCTTAACTCAATCTTTACCCCCCGTAGCCCCACAACCCTACCCCTTTTCTCTTCCTCTTGGAATCATGCTTCATCAACAAAGCTTACAGATCCCAGCTCAGCTCCTCATCTCCGGTCTCCAACGTCGCCTTTTCGCCTCCAAGATCATATCCTTCTCCCTCTGTTCTTGCACACCTTCCCGCACTCCCTTGTCTTCTCTCACCTCCATTGCATTAATGTGTTTGTCTACAACACCCTCACCCTCATCCAACCTCAATCTTCTCTCACTATCAACCCGTCCCGAACCCGAACCCGAACCCGAACAAACCAATCTAACCCAAATGGAAACCGAACAACACAATTTCAGGTAGGATTGGGTTTGGGATGGGAGTTTCGGGTTGAAGTCGTGTTCGGGTTCAGACATGTTATTAGAATTCGAGTTTGGTCATGGGTTTGCCGTCAATCGAACCCAACCCGACCCAATTCCACCCTTAATGAGGTGACAACAATAACTAAGTCATTTATCCTAGGTATTTGGGGTAGGCTACATGAATCGAAAGAGAATTACGCCAGATTGGGCATATGGATCAGTCTTCTCCACTCATTCCTATCGAGCAATATGCCCTCATTAAGACCTTTAACTCTATATCATGTCGTATCACCTCCATCCATGTTTTCTTGAGTCCCCCCTCGCTCTTTTAACTTGCCCTTAGTTGATAAGCTCTACTCGTCGGACTGGCGCATCTGTAGGTCTACATCGCATATGACCAAACCATCATAGGCGATTTTCTCTCATCTTCTCTTCTATGGGGGCTATGCCTATCTTAGTAAGAATATCCTCATTTCTCATTTTGTCTTTCCTCGTGTTACCATACATCCAACGAAACATGCACATCTCTATTACCCTCATTTTTTGGGCATGATATTTCTTTACAACCTAACATTCCGTGTCATATAATAAAGCTGGTCTAATAGCAGTCCGATAAAACTTTTTCTTCAACTATAAAAGGGATGTTATGGTCGCATAAGACTCCTATTGCGCGCCTTCATTTTAATCTGGGTTTGGATCCTATGGTTGATATCACTATTGATCTTCCTATTTTTTTAATAATAGAATCCAAGTACCTAAACTGACTGCACATTGGTATCCCTTGCATGTCCAGTGTCACAATACTATAATATCTTATCCTCTTTTTACTGATTTTGCACTCCATATACTCTGTTTTGGACCTACTTAATCTAAAACCTCGAGATTCTAGAGTTTGTTTCCATAACTCTAATTTGGCATTTACCCCAGCTCTCGTCTCATGACAATATCATAAGCAAATAACATATACTATGGTATCTCATCCTGAATAGCTCTAGTAAGCTCATCCATCACTATGACATATAAGAATGTACTCAATGCAGATCCTTGATGCAATCAATTATGATAGAAAAATCACTTATAGGCTTCATAAGTTTTGACATTTGCCACCACTCTATCGTACATGTCCTTGATTATGTCAATATATTTGATGGGAACTCTCTTCTTCGTCAATGTTCATCATAATACCTTGGCACCTTATCATTAGCTTTTTTTTAAATCAATAAAGATTATATGCAAATTTCTACTTCTCTTTTGAAATCGCTCTGTAAGTTGAAGCAAATGAATACCTCTGTCGTCGATCGCTCCGGCATGCACCCAAACTGGTTCTCTGATATTTTAATATTCTGCGTTAACCTATGTTCAATTACCTTTTCCTAAAGCTTCATGGTGTGGCACATGAGTTTTATTCCTCGGTAGTTTGAACAACTCTGAATATTACTCTTGTTCTTATAAAAAGGTACTAGGGTCCTCTTCCTTCATTCATTTGGCATCATTTTAGTTAGCCAGATCTTGTTAAAGAGGTTTGACAGCCATCTCACACTCATCTCTCCTAGGCATCTCCATACCTCAATGGGAATTCCATGCGGGCTAACAACTTTCCTTGATTTCATCATCTTCAAGGCCTTTTAACTTTCAATTCGCTAATTCTGCGCATAGGCACTGAATGGTAAGGTCACCCAAATCTTAAGTAGAGCTATCATTGAACAATCTGTCAAAATCTCTCTCCATCTTTTCTTTATTTCTTCATATGAAACTAAAACCTTCTGATCCTTATCTTTGACTCACCTCAAGTACATAAGTCTCTGGTCTTTCTTTCTCTTATTCAACCAATTATATATATATATATATCCTTTTCAGCCTCTGTGGTGTCCAACTTCTCATATACTTCTTTGTACACTTTAGCTTTTGCATTCTAAACAACTTTTTTAGCATCCTTCTTGGCTTGCTTATACCTCTCAAAACTCACTCTTATCACTGTTTCTCTTCAAATCTCTATAAGAGTCCCGTTTGATTTTAATGTCAGCTTTTATCTCTTCATTACACCATGATGTGTCCTTATATGGTGGAGCATCACCCCTTGACTCACCTAGTACATCTATAACTACCCTCTTAATGCAGATAGCCATTTTGTTCCATGTTGTATTGGGGTCATCTTGGGCTTTCTAATCTGCTTCCATTACTACTCGATCTATAAAGACTCTTTGGTTACCCTCTTTTACCCGCCACCACTTAATCTTAGGATCTAATTTCATTTAATTTTCTAAATCTCCTAATTTGAACATCTAAAATTAAGAGTATGTTAGGTTACTACACTCTCACCTTGTATTACCTTACAATCAATGCAACTACATCTATCTACTCTCTTAGTTAAAATGAAATCTATTTGGCATGCATTTGATCCACTTCTAAAAGTGATTAAGTGAGAAACTCTATTCCTAAATCAAGTATTTACTAAGATCAAATTATAGGACAAAGCAAAATTTAGAATCGAGTTACCTAGTTCATTTTTTCCCCAAAATCAAATCCTCCATATACACTATCAAACCTATTACGACTAGTTCTTACATGTCCATTGAGGCCACCATCTATGAAAAGCTTTTCTCTAATGGTTATCCCTTACACTATCTCATATAAATTCTTCCAAAATTGATGCTTATTAGACTCATCGAGTCCTACTTGTGGTGCGTAGGCACTATTAACATTAAGAATCTCCCTACTTAAATAAGTTTAACTAGTAAAATCTTATCACCCTTCCTCCTAACCTCCATTACATCCTCAAGCAACATTTATCTATGATCACACCCACCTTATTACGATTTCTATCTCCACTAGTATACTAAAGTTTATAACCCCAAAGCTCCATAATTCTAGTTTTTCACCTACCCGCTTAGTCTCCTGCATACAAAATACTTTCTTTCTAGTCATAACATCAACTAACTCTGCTAATCTACCTGTAAGAGTACCAATATTTCACGATGCTAACCGAATCCTATATTCATGAGATAATTTTTTTTGCTCTCACCCGCTTATTAAAGTGTGAGAACCCTTGCTCATTTGACACCACATCCGGGCGTCGATGTGGCGTGCCGCTTCTGAACGATCACCTAGCAACTCTTGCCCACTTTTCACTACACTCGGGCTCTGATGTAGCTCGTCTCTAAGTAGGGAATGCCCCAATAAAATTTAGTTTTTGGTTCATGTTCATAGTACGTGACAATATTTTATGTCGGCTGTCACAGGCCTACCACAATCCTCCTCTTTAATCCTGAATAAGCAGTGAATGGTGCACTGGCGGAGAATACGAGTCATGGGATCTGATTTGATTAATGGCTGAGCTCATTTGATATAACTAAGTTGATAAGAGTTAAGATCATTACTATTAATCTGGCCAGACCATCATGCTGCCTAGTGGAGCTCCATTCGTGCCTTCACTGTATTGTGCCTTGTCGGGCCAAGGCAAGCCCAGACACGAGACGAAATTAATTGGGCCGTAATTTACGGCCCATGCAAGAACCAGAGTCCTAATTCTATTACCTATATACCGAATTTTTTCATGCCAGACCATCATGGGGCCCATTACCAACCCTATTTAGGAGTGTGATTTAGGTTGTCTTACATATACACAATTTTCCATTTCCTTCTGATTTACTTCAGAATAGTTTTCTAACAAATTCCCCATTTCCACTCATTACCGAATTATTCACAAAGATCAAGTTTATAATTATAATGTTGAGAGAGAGATTAAAATATTATTATTTTTAGATAAGCTACCCATGCTATCTATTAACATGACACCATCAATTTATATGGTGTTGGTTGGTGCTGCTTTTTTCTGAATTGTTGGGGGGATGGACCTGCAAAAGGTGCACATAAGAAAATATTTACTAAATCTTATATGTTGATATTATTTCATGCAGATTTTACTTTTATGAAGGACATTTACAAAAATGATAGGCTTTATAGTTAATGGTTTATGTTAAGTTATCCTAGCTAGTATTTAAAGTCAAATAGTTTAAGATTATAGTAGTATAAGTGGATTAATTACATTTGAAGGATGAAAATTGACAAACTACTACTAAACGGTTTTTATGGTAATTTATCTTGAGTAATATTTTGTGTTAACTATTAGTAAATAAGCATACATTATCCCATCTAATATTTAAAGTCAATATCAGATTATAGGTGTATAAGAGGATGCATTACATTTGAAGGTTGAAAATTGACAAAATACTAGTAAACGGTTTCTTTTGTAATTTATCTTACTTAATTTTATAAGTTACCTAGTAGTAAATAAAAATGAGGGCCCCTAACTCAACCATTGAGTATACATGAGGTGGCGGCGGCGGCTTGACATTGGGTCTGAAGCTGTTGTTGTTGATCGTGCTGAAGATGTTGCAGATGTGGTTGCTGGAGATGTTGCTGGAGAGGTTGTTGAGATTTTTGACTATTGAGAAGGTTGTTGAGGAGGAGATTGCTGAGATTTTTAACTGTTGAAGAGGTTGTTGTGGACGAGATTGTTGAGACCTTTGGCTGTTAATGAGATTATTATGTAGAGATCTTTAGCTATTGAGGATAAGGTTGTGGAGGAGCTTATTGAGATCTTTGGCTATTGAGGAGGTTGTTCTGGAGGGATTGTAGAGATCTTTAGCTGAGATTCTGATTTTGTGATTAAATAAGATTTGTGGTAGAGAGTTGAGAGATTGGATGAAAAGTTAACTAAGATCTGATTTTTCTTTGGAATTTTGACAAAAGAGATAAAAAGAAAGTGAATGAAGTAACAAATTGCACCAGCTTCTCACCGGGATTATCAATTCATTTCAACATTCATAATGAATGGTTTAAAAAAATTGTATTGATTTCACATCAGGAATCTTTTCACAAGAAACTTGTATTACAATTTAATTTTCATCAATCATTACTTCTTAAACATGCTCTGATATCAAATTGATGTGAAACGAAGAAGGGGGGTCTACAGATTTTGGAAAAAGATGAGAGATTAAATAAATAAATAAAAATTGTGTAATGGATAAATGAAAAGACCTTCCACCTTCTCGGACCTCACGCCGCTTCACACCGCACACTCCTAGATCTTAACCTCATGTCACACGCTCGATCTTGGCTTCAAGCTAGGGTTTCACACTTTAGCGTGGACGGTCCTCACCTCAAGGGAAAATAACCCTAAAACAATGTTTTTAAAATTCTGTTATATTTTTTTTGAAAGCAATGTACCCTTTAAATATGTTTATAATTACAGACTTTTCTCCACATACCCGATGTGAGATTAAAATTAAACACAATACTAAAAATAAAACACAATATTACTAAATAAAATAAAAGAAAATACATACTCAGACTCATAAACAAAAGGAAGCTGACTCGATGTCCCCTTCAGCCCGACATATATAATCCAAAAGGAATGAGCGTGTGTATGTTTCGCTATATAGAGTTTCACTAGTATCCTATTGGTACTTTGATAGAACTTGAGTATAGATCTTATAACATGGAAAGTATATGTATGTTATTGAATCGAAGATCCAAAGTGTAGATCCAAACTTGAAAAGTATATATGTTTGACACTTTCATAGGACAGAGTATAGATCCTATCACTTGGAAAAGTGGGATCAGATGGATTTGAAACAGTATTCGAGTGAGAAAGAGCACAACCTCACTAATGCATGATTTTTTGAGAAGAACATGATAAATTTCAAAATACCAATGTACTATTTACATTGGATACTCTTATACTTTTAAAGTTCTCTAATGTTCTAATCCCCCCCCCCCCCCCCCCCCCCAATTTGCAAAAGGGCAAGAATCTATTTAGGCATTCTCCCAACTGTTGTTTTTGTATTAGTATTGATACTTTATTCTGTATGTTTCCTTATAATTGCTTCTTGAGGCATATATTTCTGCTTGTGTATTTTCGGCTAAGTATTTTTTTTTTTGTAATAATCATGATTGCCAATGTTGTCTTGAATCTGTGATGGGAATCAGAGTCCTTATTTGCTTAGGTTATTTTCTTCTTTATTTTAGTTAAGGCTCAATTTTATGCTTTGTTTTAGTCCCATATTGGAAATGCGGGAAAACATTTTTGTGTTGTGGCCTATTAAAGCCAGGACCTGTAATCTTTTATTTAGTTCATTTATTTTCAAGAAATTCAAATTTTGCATTGCAAGTTATTTGCTTTGTGATTCAAATCTTGGTATGGTGATATATTGAGTGGGAGAACGATCTTCTTGGTGGATCCTAAATTTACTGGTATCCTCTCAAAACTTAAATTCTTCCCTCTTTTCTTCTTTCCCCTTTCTCGTGTTACATCAGTTTGGTGTTAGAGCAGGTTATCCTCTTTTTTCTTTTCTTTCTTCTAGGAAAAAATCCCCAAACCTAGATCCATTTCCCTGTTTCTCGTCTCCTTTTATTTACAGCCAAAAAAAGAAAAAAAGAAAAGAAAGAAAAAAAGAAAAAATTAAAAAAATACAACTACTGTTCATCTTCACCAGGACAGTTCTTCCCTGGTAAACCAACGACGCCATTCCTCCGCTCAATTTCATCTCCTCCGATCCCATCGTTGAAGCCTCTGATTATAGATCTGACCTCATCGTCATTCACAGTCGCCGCCCCCTCTCCAGCAACATCCACGCCACCTCGTTCAACCTCGCCGCTAGCACGACCGCCTCAGTCCACGCCTGATCTACCGCCGGAGAATCATCGTCGACCTTGCTGAGCATAATCATCGCCTTCTTCCTCGTCGAGATCCAGCGAACCCATCGCCTCCCTAAGCCTCTGGACCTTCTTTGACAACTCAGAAAACCTATCCAGGGTTTCGTCTCCATCATTCCTCCCTCCGACGTCCTCCAAAACCTCGCCATGCCTCCGAGACACCACAACGATTTCGCCGGAGTCATTGAAAGTCCCCAAATCTTTGTGACGACAAACTACTCACCTCTGACGAAGTCCAGATCAGATCTACGCCATCCGCCCTCTTTACAATATCGTTCACCCCTTTTCGTCCCCGACAGCAGCATTCGCACTCGCCCTCCGCCTGCGACAACCTCTGCACAGTTTAGTCATCTCCACCTTTGATCTCTACTTGTCGCCCTCACTAGCAGCACCGCTGCAACTGCTGCATCGTCACCAAAGGCCCTCCGACCTCCACGCCTTCACCGAGGCTTCGCCACCTCCGCCGAAGCTCCGCTTCATCATCGAACAGCTCCGCTGTCACCATCTGAGAGCGGATCTTAGCCCTAACTGAGATCGGAAGAAAGGAAGAGGAAATTTAGGCGTCGGGTCAAATCCCTCTCAACCCGATTAATAAATCCAATTGGATTTGGTTTTGAGTCCAACTGGGTCCAATTAGATCCGACCCGGTCCACTGACTGAACCAACTCAGCTATGTTCAACAGCAGCACATCGTTATTCTAGAGTCCGTCTCTCGTCCGTTTGAAGTCCGTTCGAGCCCCGTCTGAGAGCTGGATATGTAGCTGACTCTCGGAGATATTGGAAGAGTTTCGTATCTTCTGAGCAACAGGACCAGCTTCTATATGCCCTTGATTGGAGCCACTACTCGATATCAGTGCTTTTTTCAAGCGTCTTTGGGTACTTCTAATCTTACCTCTCATTATTGTGATATCGTTGCATACCTATTGTGATATTTGTGATGATTGTTAGTTATAGTTGCTCTTGTTGAGTGTCTAATTTGCTGCTTGCTTGCATTTTTCACTATTAGGATTCATTTTGCCTAATTCATCTTAGAAGCCGATAGAATTTTTTTCAGTTGATCATATAGTCAACGCATCTAGTGAAACTTAGGAAACTACTTTGTATCTGTGTGATTGCGTGCTTTGCATAGTGCATGCTCTTTCGTAGTAGTAGAACCTATTGTTCTGATCATCTAGACATGGAATCCAACTTGACCTAATCCTTAAGGAGTTTCAATACTTGAAATTTAGGATTGATGGGTTAGAAAACAAGAACACTGGAGAAACCTCAAGAGATAATAGAAGAGTGGAGGAACATCGATAGGCGTAGAGATGGAGAAGATGACATAATCTGTAGGATTAAGATAGATCCTCCAACATTTAATGGTATTCTAGACCCGAAGATTTTTAGTGACTGGATAGCAAATTTGGATTACTACTTTGACTGGTATAGGTTCACAGAAGAGGACTAAAGTTCGTTTGCTAGGATGAGATTATCAGGGTCAACTAGAATTTATTGGACCTCAGCAGAGAGAGTACACTAGGCGCGGGATTGCCATAGTCATGGGAGAAAATGAAACAAAAGTTTAAAGAGAAATACCTCCCCGACTCCTATAAACATCACCTACTAGATAAACTGCATAACCTTCACCAGGGTAGCATGTCAGTTCAGGAGTAAATAACCAATTTTGATGACCTAACCCTAAGTTGTGAGGTGCAGGAGGATTCCTACCAGGCAATGTCTAGATACCATTCCAGGTTTAGATCAGACATCCAACGAGCAATGTTCATCCACTCTCACAAGATCGAGACTCTTGAACAAGCAAGCCAACTAGCTCAAGATATAGAAACATCTCTTAGATTTTCTACAGAACGTAGAGTCTTTCCTATAGTCAGGGAGCAACCTAGCCCAAATACTAACACAACTAAAGACACTAAAGGCAAATCTGTGATGGTGAGTCTTCTAGGAGTGTCAAGGGTAGTCAATGTTTAAGTGTGAAGGCTATGGTTACATTGCTGCACAGTGTCCTTCCAGGAACCTTCTAATCAAGGAAATCGATGATGATGAGATCGAAATAGTCGTTCATGAAGCACTGATAGTGCGACTGATTCTGATGATGATGTTAGGATTGCTAGTATCCAGTTAGGTGTTATTAGGTGTCCACATACAACTGTTAATGAAGATTGGCGTAGAACTAGTGTATCTACACCTATATTGCACATGAGGAAAAGAACTATAAATTGATGATAGATGGGGGTAGTTGTGCGATTATCATTGCCAAGGCAGCTCTTGAGAAGATGGGTCTCAAGACTGAATCACATCCCTACCTATATAACGTGAATTTAGTTGATAAGACTGCTCAACCTATACCCAGCATTGTCAGGTTCTTATCCACATGTCTAGTTACAAGGACTATATTTGGTGTGACATCTTAGACATTGACGCCACACATCTTAATGGGTAGGCTTTGTTGGTATGACTTAGATGTAATCAGTCTGGGTAGGTCTAACACTTATGAGTTTAAATTTAACGAAAGAAAATAGTGTTGAAATCTGTCAAACTCAAGTCAATTGTCGAGAGTCCCAGGGAGAGAACAGTCACCAAAAAGAATGACAAAACACCCTGTTACTTAGTAATTACGACCTATTTTTTTCCTAAGTCTCCTATTGATGGGTCTACACCTAGGTCCATGAATTCCCGCAGCCTCCTCCCTCCGCTTCTAGGTATTCCACCATTGCCTAATTGAGCCCTCTGCACCACATTTGCATAAGTTGCATGAGCATAATACAAGACAAATGACAATTCACATTTTAAATATCAGTTTATTGCAGAGCTCACAAGCGGTTGTAGGATATCGTAATTGGTAATGAGGTGCTAATTAGGGTGCACTCAGAGAGGTTTCCATGGGAACTTTGAGAAAACTCCATACTTGACACAGTGATCTATACAAGGGTTTGAAGAGGCGTGGTTCTAGCGCCTATGAGCTCGAAATTTCCCATAATCTTGGAGTCAATCTGGTATTCCTCGTCAAGGATTTGACTCGTTATCTCACTCGATGAGGTCACAGCGGTTCTCAGTTCGTTCATTGCCGCCACCATTGCTGAGGAGACCCACCACTGAGGAGCTTGTGTAGTCTTTTCCGGTTCGATTTCATCATCCATGCCACGCCATTCGCTAGTGGTGAATTTTCAAAGCCGGGGAGAATTGATGGGAATCAGAGTCCTTATTTGCTTAGGCTATTTTTTTTCTTTATTTAGTTAAGGCTCAGTTTTATGCTTTGTTTTAATCCCATATTGAATATGTGGGAAATTTTTTTTTTTTGTCTTGGGCCTATATAAGGCCAGGACCTGTACTCTTTTATTTAGTCAGTTATTTTGAAGAAATTCAAATTTTGCATTGAAATTAATTTTGCTTTGTGATTCAAATCTTGGTATGGTGATATACTGAGGGGAAAACGATCTCCTGGTGGAATCCTAAATTTACCGGTATCCTCTCAAAACATAAATTCTTCCCTCTTTTTCTTCTTTCCCCTTTTTCGTGTTACATCAATCTGCCTCTTCAGGTGCAAAACTGGGTAATCAAACAAAGAGGCAGAACGTGTGGATAAGATTGATCAAGTGATATTATGGTGTATGCATTCTGATAGGTCTATATATGTTCCTGTGAATGCTCAGTCTTTGATAGTTTGATTTTGGATTTGGTTATATTACTGGAACATGTTCAATCTTCATTTTATAGGAGAAAACATATGTTTTCTGGGTGAACTTCACTCATACGATCGTATAATTTCTGAACGTAAGTTGACTAACTAAGGTGATTGCAGAACGAAGAAGCCGCCAGTCTAGAACTTGAGTCTTTGTGGATCTATTACATTGGAATGCTTCAGAACATCTCAAGAACTAAGTTTTCAAGAGTGTGGGAAAACATTGCCAAGGGTTGCAATTATATCCCCATAATCCAAAAAGTTATACCTCTCTGGTTGAAATAAGTTCTTTGTATTCGGTGCCTCACAAAGTGCGGCGAATATTTGATGAGTGCAGCCAAAGGTACCCTTATTTCCCTGTCCTCACCTCTTATTATATGTAGTGTTTCCGTTAACATTTACTTTCAATGCTA
The DNA here is from genome assembly GCA_038442645.1 of Agave tequilana. Classification (NCBI taxonomy): domain Eukaryota; kingdom Viridiplantae; phylum Streptophyta; class Magnoliopsida; order Asparagales; family Asparagaceae; genus Agave; species Agave tequilana. The sequence continues at coordinate 51,625 of JAVJIF010022648.1, forward strand.
TCAATACCATGGTATATTCTCATAGAATATCATCTGATAATGCATGTTCTGTTTTGAATTATAAATATATTATAGATTGATTCTCTTAATTATGTTGAAGGAGGGATATTAGTAACTCAGCAGAACACTGGAGCCTCGTCATAAAACTTAAACCTGCACAATTCTAAAGCTCTTCATTGAAGTAGGGCAAAATGCATATATCTTTTTGTTATTTTCTCATACATTCTCTCACATCTCAATCGTGGAAGAATGTTAGTTTCAAATTGAATTCGGCACAGGAAGCTAAATCTATGCTTTATGTATCCTGACAAAAACTTTGAACCTTTCGTCTACAATTTTTATGGCATCTGCTAATAAAGTGGCTGCATAACCTTGATTCTGGGCGAGCATTGGCAGAGGCAGGTTCAAAGGTATATCGGCTCCATGGTCTTGCATCTTTACATTTTTATTTCTCTCTAACCATCTACATATCTGTGGTCACTATGTTATAATCACTTGATCTTGATGTATTTTCTGTGACCAATGACTGGTGAATGACTTTTGGTTGTATTGGTTAAATGGGTTTCATTTCTGTTAACATTTTGGAGGTGGTTAAAATGATGTTAAGGCATTGTTCATGCACGTCCCTGGGCCCTTTCCCAGCCTGTACATTCCGGAAAGTAAGGACTATCAAACATTGAATCTCAACAGCAATGCACATAGACTCACTCTCTCTCTAAGGGGTGTATATGCATGGTCATAGTTCTGTTGCATTCCATAGCTCGCACTAGCTTTAGTTTTTGAATTGAGAAATTATTTCTAGATCACTTCAGTTTTAACTTCTGTTTCTGGGGTTTTCTTGTTTTCATTTCATTTCATTTTCTTTTTGTGGGGTGGAGTGGATTAGTGGTGGCTAATTTATTTGCTGTACAGTGGTTGATCTTGCTGTAATTTTTGACGTGGGATTTCACTAGACCGCATGTTAAGGTAGACATTATGGTTAGAAAAACAATCAAAGGCTCTTATCCCCGTTTCACAATCATTAAATTGCGAATGATACCTAATTTACTACAAGGCAGAAAATCTTGAAATATTGATTTGGTCGAGTAGAAAAGAATTTCGAGGGCTCCAGCCTCTAGCTGCCAGGACTTTGTTTTCCAACTATATAGCAGTTTGAGGAAAACTATATTGCTCCTAGCTCAAGGAACAAGGTGGATTTCTGTAATCATTT
>JAVJIF010022649.1:0-67377 GCA_038442645.1 Agave tequilana
AAAAACTCTTTAAATTCTTGCTACAAAACACTTGTAAGGAGGGAAGAAAAACTCTCCTAAAATCTTATGAGAAACTGTCCAAGAGATGGCTATTTATAGCCTCTAAAAAATAGATCCGTTGTAGCCAGGAAAAGGCAGAGATGCCCTTCCGGTCGACCGGCGGTCGACCGGCCAACGGTCATTTTCTGACTGTTGTGCCTCCGGTCGACCGGGCAAAGCCTGTCGGTCGACCGCACCGGTCGACCGGCCGTACCCGAGAGATGGGTGCTTTCAGCGGCCGACTAGCCTACTTGGCTGGCCTGTGCACGTCTCTCGTGCACATCAGTCGACCGATCCGGTCGGCCGACCGCTGGTCCGGTCGACCGTCCGGTCGACCGCCAACTGATCTGGCTGGGAATTTCAGGATTGAAAACTTGGTTATTTTAATTTAATAAATTCCACAAAAATAAGTTCTTGTAAAATATTTGAATAACAATATGTGAATAAAAATCAAACCATATTACAAACTATTTAAATTATTTTTGTGATATAAAATATTTGGCCTTAAACAAAAATCGTATTTTCTAAAAATCAAACTTATGAAAATCTGATTTTTCCCAAACTTGTATAAAAACAAAAACATGATATTTAAACATATTTGAAACATATTGTGTATGGATAGAATCCATACACATGTACATGATATATCTATGTTTTTGACAATAAATCCAAAATAAGGTTTGTTAATTACAAAACTCTAAACACATGAAATAGACCATCAAAATAAGTTTTTCCAAATATGTGAAGCACAGATGTATATAGATGAAATCCAATATACATAAATCATGTAAACTTGTTTTGATTCTATCTATTCATGAAAACCATATATATGTATTTTCGAACTCCAAACCGGTTAAACTGAAAACCAAAACATATTAAATTTGTGTGTGTGTGTAAACTTGAGCATGTCAATACTATCTATCTTTACACAAGATCTAAATACAAACCAGAGTCTTCTTGTAGAACTCCTTCTCTAAGCCGACTCGATCCAAACACGATCCAATGAGCTTGACTCCAACCGAGTGCTAGATGCGATCTTGACGAGCGAGATCTTGAATCAATATGTGTTAGCTCTCAAAACTCTTTTGTTGAAGCTAAACACCTACTAATATCTTGATCAATAACTGAAACTATATAAACACAAGATTATTAGTAAACTAACCTTCATAAGTTAGTTATCATCAAAAATAAGGTGAAAGGCCTCTGGGCTAACACCTTCTTCAAGTTTAATCTTTCCAATGCTATTTTCAGTTAGTTTTCAAGCTCTCAAATTCTTTCTAATTGAATTTCTACTCTTATATAACTCCTTGAGCTTCATTTCTTATTCTACTCTATAGGAAGTTGTAAGAGAGAGTTTTTGTGACTTTGTTTTATCACCAAAAGCTTTGTAACATCAATTGGCTGCAATCTCTTGTGTAGAGTTTGAGTGGTGGAGTTGTGTACTCCGGTCTTGTGTAGACCAAATTATAATTCCTTATTGTAAGGTCTCTTTGTGAAATATCCCTTAATGGATAGTGAAATCCTTCATAGTGGTGAAGGCCGGGACGTAGAGCGGTGGCTCAAACCTTGAAACAAATTAATTGTCTTAATGATTGCTTGTGTCTTACTCTCTATTGCTTTTCATTATTCATACTTGTGTGGTTGTTCATTTTGCATACTATTATAACTTTCATTTTATCACTTACACTATCGGTCTTTACTCATCTCAACAAGGAGGCTATTGAGCACTTCAACTCATAATCTAGAGGAATTAAGAGAAGTTCTAGAGCCTTTCACGGGAAATTCAGCTACAATTCTTTTTTTGAGTGACCGGTTTGCATCATTCATTATAAATAGTATTTAACTTGCATTTAATTAGCATAACACTTATTCACCCTTAGGTGTATTTCAATTGGTATCGGAGTCTTGGTTTCTAATTTTTGGCTTAACCACCTTAGAAAGATCCTAGATTGCTAATTACTCATTTAAAATTTCTTTTTCATCCACAATAGTAAAATTGGGCGAAGGTATTAAGACCCCTAAGTTTGATGGCATTAACTTTCCTATATAGAAGATTAAGATGATCATATTTTTGCAATCTTTAGGAAGCCGGGTTACAAAGACAATAACTAATTGTTTAGTGTACCCATTGGTGATGAGAACAGTTGGTCCGATATTACCACCAAAGAGTTTGATGCAAATGCTAAGGCACACTATGCCTTACTTCAAGCCTTGAACGATGATGATATAGTTAGGATCATCCACTGCAAATCTGCCTACGAGATTTGGACACACCTAGAGGTCACACACGAGGGAACATCACAAGTCAAGAGAGAAAAAATTGATCTCTTGCGTTCCCAATATGAAAATTTCACCATGCGTGATAATGACTCCATTAATGACATGGTAATAAGATTTACTAAAATAACTAATGGTCTTCCGTCTTTAGGTGATGCCATTAACAATGACCAAAAAGTAAGGATGTTCATTCGTGCACTTCCATCCTCATGGAAAGTCAAAGCTACTACATTGAAGGAGCTAAACGACAAAGAAGAGATGGAGCTCATCGATCTTATAGGAAACATTAAGACCCATAAACTGGAGAGGAAGGTAAGAGAATATATGGCGCCACATAAGAAGAAGATGATCGCCTTGAAATCTACTCACACCATCTCCGATGATAATGATAAAAAGAAGATGACGAAGAACTCTCCCTCCTAGTGAAAAATGTAAGGAGGATGTACAATAAAGGCAGGTTCAACAATAAAAGACGATGACAAGGAAAGGAAGACAAGAAGATCATTTGCTTCAATTGCAGGAAGCCCGATCAGATGGTTGCGGATTGCCCGGAGACCTAAAGCAAACCATCTACCTCCAAGAAGCCCTACAAAAAGAGGGCTCTCAAAGCTCCTTAGGACTCGGAGAGTGAAACCGATGAAGAGGTGCACACGGCAAATATACGTTTCATGGTAAATGACAACATATCTAAGGTAACATCAGAATCACCCCTTGATGAATGTGAATTAACTATAGATGAATTGGGTGAGGCATATGAAGAACTTTGAAATAATTATGATTTTCTAAAGAAGAAATACCTTAAAATGAAAAAGAAAAATGAAACTCTTCAAAATAAAATTATCACTCTGTCTAAAGAAAAAGATACTTTATCTTCCACACTCACATCTACACAAAAAGATTTTGATGAATATAAAATTCATGTAAAGTAAAATTTTCATTAATTGATAAAAATAAGATTTCTATTTTAAAAGATAAAATTATCTCTTTAGGAGATGTTTAAAGAAATATGAATTCGATAAAACTAGATTTAAGGCAATGTTTCCTAAGAAACACACTCCAAAGAAACATGTTCATACTGTAGATGCTCATCATACTACACACACTCCTAAATCACAATATATTCATACACTTCATTCTAAACATGCTACAAACACGAAACATGCTCATACCCTACACACATCATGCTTTTATATATGGTAGAGTTTCTTTTGCATTTATTGTAGCTGAAGGGTCACTTAGCTAAATTTTTTTTTATCACATAAATGCTTCTAACGATCATGTTTGGGTTTGAAGAACTAACTCCATAGGACCCAAGAAAATATGGTACCAAATCAACCAATTCTTTACTTGATATAGGTACACCAAGGCTCTAAGACGTAGGGAGCGGTGGTATCTTGATAGCGATTGCTCAAAACATATGAATTGAGATATCAACAATTTTGTAACCCTATCAAGATACTTGAAGGTAACACCGTCACCTTCGGAGATAATTCAAAAGGCAAAATTATCGGTAACATCAAAATTGGCTCATCTCCTTTAATTGAAAATGGTGTTTTAGTTGATGGTCTCAAGCGTAATCTCTTGAGCATTAGTCAACTTTGTGATAGAGGTTTTAAAGTTGTTTTTGATGATTTCTCTTGCCATATTTTAGATAGAAAATTAATGCATGTGTTCTTTTCAATTTTCATGAAAATAATATTTACATGATTGATATGTCTAATTTTCATTGCAATGCTATATGTTTAAATATTTTTAATGAAGATTCTTGGTTATGATATAGGAGACTAGGCCATATTTCATTTGACCATCTATCTAGAAGTAGCACTAAGGAAGTGGTGAAATATATTCCCTATTTGAAATTTGAAGAGGACTGCATTTGTGATGCACCCAACTTGAAAAACAAACCAAGTCATCTTTCAAAGCAATCAAGGATATCAAGGCATCAAGACCATTAGAATTAATCCACATGGATTTGTTTGGTCCAACTAGAATCAAAAGTCTAAATGAAAATTATTTTATTTTTATTTTGGTTGATGATTTTTCTCATTTTACATTGGTATTCTTTTTAGAACATAGAGATCAAGCTTTTTAACATTTCAATGTGTTTAGAAAAAGAGTTGAAAAAGAAAAAGATTTTTCAATTTTGCGCATAAAGAGTGATAGAGGTGGTTAATTCATTAACCATTCTTTTATAACCTATTTTGAAGAAAATAGAATTAAACATGAACTATTTTTTTCTAGAACTCCACAACAAAATGGAGTCGTTGAAAGGAAGAATCGTACTTTTCAAGAAATGGCTAGGACAATGATTAATGAATATGGACTCCCTCAATATTTATGGCAGAGGTCGTAGGCACTTCATGTTACATCTCAAATAGAATTTATTTTTGTAAAAATACTTTTAAAAGTTCTTTTGAAATTTACTATTTGATTGAACCTAATGTTTCATACCTTAGAGTTTTTAGCTGTAAATGCTTTGTTTTAAACACTAAAGAAAATTTAAAAAAGTTTATGCCAAATCCTTTGAAGCTATATCTGTTGGGTTTCTAATACTAGTAAGGCCTATAGAATTTTCAATACCTCTACTTTGACTATTGAAGAATCTATACATATCAAGTTTGAGGAATCTAATGCTTTTGAAGAATGTTGTATAGATTGATTTCTTAGGTAGAAACATAAAGAAAGTAACCTTAAAGAAATCACCAATACAAGAAGAAAAGCCAAAGCTTGATGAACAAGGTGAAGTTAAAGAGGTTGAAGTGGAGCCTACACTACCACTTCCAAAGGATTGGATATATGCTTCAAATCATCTCAAAGACCTCATCATAGGTGATGTATCCAAGGGGGTAACAACTCGATTCAAACTCCATGATTTATGTGGCCATTTTACTTTTATTTCTCATATAGAACCAAAGAATATCCTCGAAGCTGAGGGCGACTTGCATTAGTTGCTTGCAATGCAAGAAGAGCTCAATCAATTTGAGCGTAACCAAGTTTGACAACTTATTCCTGGCCCCATGATAGACCAACTATTAGTACTAGATGGATTTTTAGGAACAAGTTGGATGAGTTGGTAATGTTATTAGGAATAAAGTTAGGTTAGTGGCCCAAGGTTACACCCAAATCAAAGGTATCGATTTTGAGAAAACCTTTGTACCCGTAGCACGGCTTGAAGGCATACGATGACATTTGCTTTTGCTTCATTTAAAGATATCAAGCTTTTTCAAATAGATGTCAAAAGTGCATTTTTAAATAGTTTTATAGAAGAGGAAGTGTATGTTGAACAATCCCCTGGGTTTGTTGATCCTGCACATCTAGATTTTGTATTTAAACTTGACATATATGGTTTAAAATGGGTATGAAAGACTATTAACTTTTCTAATTTCAAATAATTTTGTAAAACGTAAAGTTGATACCACTTTGTTTACAAAGCATGTAGATAGTGATATAGTGCTATCTTAATTGTTTAAATTTATGTTGATGATATTATTTTTGGATCCACTAATGAAAAGCTTTGTAAAGATTTTGAATCATACATGAAGAATGAGTTTGAAATATCTATTATGGGAGAGCTAAACTACTTCCTTGGGCTCCAAATCAAGTAAAAGAGTGCTGAAATTTTCATAAATCAGGCCAAATACACAAGAGAACTTATCAAGAAATTTGGGTTTGTAGATGCAAAACTAAGTAAGACTCCCATGACCACTACAACAAAACTTGACAAGGATGAATAAGGTATAAATGTAGACATTAAATTTTATAGAAGACTGATTGATAGTTTACTTTATTTAATGACTAGTACGCTGGATATTATGTTTAGTGTGTGCTTATGTGCTAGATTTCAATCTTCTCCTAAAGAGTCTCACTTAATTGCAGTAAAACACATTATTAGATATTTTAAGGGTACTATTGGATGGGCTTGTGGTATCCGAAGATCGGACAATTTCCTATGACGAGTTATTCAGATACCGATTATGCCGGTTGTAGAGTGGATAGGAAGAGCACTAGTAGACTTGTCAATTTTAGATAATTGTCTAGTTTCATGATCTTCCAAGAAATAAAATTCCATAACCCTCTTAACTGCTGAGGCGGAATATGTTGCGGCCAGGGCTTGTTGTGCACAATTCCTTTGGATGAAACATATTCTCCTTGACTATAATTTGCATTATGATCATATTAAATATTTTGTGATAATACTAGTACTATTCATATGACTAAGAATGCAAATCAACATAATAAGACCAATCACGTAGAGATTAGATATCACTTTCTTAGAGATCACCATGAGAAAGTAGATATTGAAATTGATTATGTTTCTACTGATTTTCAACTAGAAAATATTTTTACTAAGCCACTTGATTTCAATAGATTTTTTTCATTTGTGGAGAACTAAATGTTTGCATTATAGATTCATGAGTTTTTCATTATGTTGAAATCTATGTTTGTTTACATGTTTTCTAATTGATAATTTGTTTACCCTTTTTGATGCATGACAAAAAAGGAGAGAGGTATTTGTTGAATTATTATTAAATTTTGTTTTTGTATCATGTATATCCATTTCTATGCTCATATGCAATGTGATTGTACACGTGCATTGCGTATTTAGTGTCACATGTATCACATTTTCATATTTATTTTATAATAAAACTCTGCTATTTAATTCAGTTTTAATGTCTAATGGTATGCAGGATAATTTATGGAGAAAAAAGAGAAAAGGAAAATTTTATTCATTTAAATCTGGAGTTTTAAAAGCTCAAGCAAATTAATGAAGATCTACTCAAATTCATAGGTTTAGAAGCAATTCTATCTAAAGACTAGAGCAAATCAGAGAAGATAACACCAGATAAAATCAATTAAGACTGAATTTTTAAAGATCTATTTGGTTAACTTGAAGATCAATAAAGATAATCCTAAATTCAGAAATCCAACGGTAAATCTTATTAGAAAACATTAGATAATAGATAGAGGATATTTTCAAATCTATTCCAACTAAATCAGATTTATTTGGATTTATTATTCTTTCTTGAGAAATCAATGAAGATAATCTCAAATTCAGAAGTCAAGAGATGAACTTATCAGTATACAAAAAGATAACAAGGATAAGAATATTGGTTGTTGGGCTAGCAATTTGAGCTCATCTCTTTACCACCCTTTGTCACTCCTTTTATCCTATAAATACTGCAATTCTGAAGGCAAAAGGGAGACGATTGATCGGGGCGGAACTAGCACTCAAAAATATGTGTTTTATGAAATCAATGTAAAAACAAGCATGCTAATGTTCTCTCGATACTTCTGTTATAGCATTGGCTCAACGGGTCGAATCCATAGGGACGAAAGGCGATAGAAGCATTAACAATTTATGTTCACGTCGGTTGTTAACAATTCTTCTTTGTTTAAAGAATGAGAAAAAGTAAAAGAAAAGGAAAGAAATCCAGAAAGTGATAGGTGGAGAAGGCGATGAAAACAAAAATGTGAAAATAAAAGGAATTGGTTTTGAAATCAAAAAGAAGATGAAACAAAAGTGAGCTAAGAAGTTGGTGAAAACAACAATGGGAAAAATGATAAAAGGGTTTTGAAATTGATTTTTAAAACAAAGTAAAAAGAAGAAGGAAAACTATGAAAGAAAACTCATGGCTACTAACTACTAATTGCTCCACTAAGCATAATAATCTCTTAGTAATAGTTGTCTCACATGGATCCTTGGCCATCACTAGTCCTTGGCTTCAAGAGACGATACAAACATGGCTCATAAGATTGTTCTTCAATATTCAAACAACACATCCATGCTACATAATAAGTTATAAGCTACTATCATATCATCAAAATCGGTTAGAGGTGAGCATGAAAAAAGAAGACTTTGCAAGTTAAGTTAATGGGTTAGATGTTAGAAATGTTAGAATGTTAGAATCCATCACCATGAGCCATCAATGGCTCTTGCAAGAGCAAGGCCTTGCAGAGGCTATTAGATTCGTGTGGATTATCAAGTTAGTGGTTAGCTGGTTAGTGGTTAGTAATTAGATTGCCATGGAGAAGAAAGATAAGCTAAGCATCATGTAGAAGATGGAGAACATTACAATGGAGAAGAAAGGAGACACCTTTACAAAGATTGTCACCATCTATTATATCAATCTCTCTCTTTCTTTCTCTGAATCTCTCAGCCCTAATACATGATCTAAAAACGAAATAAAATTACAAAAGAAAGAAGAAGAACACCTACACTACACTACACTAAAAGATAGAAAACCTAGCTTATTTTTCAATCTACTTGCATTTCGGGTCAGGGGTATACATAGGCAAACTGGGCTTCTAGAAGACAAAACGAGGCCACGCGTCGAAAATCGACGCGTGGTTCTCCTATATGGCCACAGAAACGCGGCCATAACCGCGTTTCTACGGCAAAACCAGGGACTTAAGTCCCTGATTTTGGCGAGCGTGTTCCTGTCACTTCTAGGACCTTCTTGGTATACTTGGATACGGGTATATTCGCCTGGATTTTCATCTGACATGCTCAAGAGTCTAGGTTCAATGTATCTTCTAGAAGATCCCTTACTTGGCCTCCATGAATGCGGATTCAATTACCCAAAAATGGGTTTAATTAAGCTCTTATTACCCTTTTGCCCCAAACTCTTGATTTATCTGCAAAGTAGACCAAAACACAATTAGAAATGATATATTATTCATAAATCGGTAGGAAAATATGATATAATAATGCATAACTGTAGACTAATCACACCCCCACACTTATCTTTTTGGTGGTCCCGAGCAAAACAAGAAAAGAAAAACTATACTACAAATATTATTACACCACTTTCGCAGGTGACGCGATTGCACTGAGCGTGTGCAATAAACCATTAAACCTCTAGGCTTCCCCTAGATGAGGAGTTTTGTCTTCTGAGGGTTTTCAGCGGATTGCACACACAAAATTCATAAAGAAAGAAGACAAATTTTAGTATTTTAAAAACACATTTTGAAAGAGAGACAAGTTTACAAAATATTTTAGCAAAAATATAAGTGATCTCAGGTCATAAGTCCACCAAAAATTATTCTTCCTTAAACTTAATCTATATGCAAGATCTTGTCTTCAATTAAGGTCAGAACTCAAATTGGATTGAATATTTTATCCTTCATAAAACCTAGATAATCTACACTTTGTGATAGTGAAAATTTCTGGGATTTCAATTCTAACCATCAAGCCATTTATATATATATTCTCTTCCCTTAATTTTCTTAGGCTTTCTAGTCACCCAGGTAGTGAGTCTTTAACCGATGACTCCCAGACCGGATGGTCTTAAGGCACCAGATGAGAAAACATCCCTCAGGTTTAAGGACTCGAGTAAATAAGGCCACAAAACTAAGAGAGATTATTTGTTCCTTTTGACCACCGTTAGGCGTGAATAATCATACTTCTTGAGGCATAATTATCCAGCTTAATAAGTGGGTTTTTTTATATTTATACCATATATATTTTTATTTTTTATTTTTTTTACTTTTTGGCATTTTAGTTCTTTGTTTTCATCCCAAAAATGTGTAAGTGTGAAGTGCATACTATCTAAGGCAAAAAATTTAAGATAAAATTATCTCTCCAATTTATCTTACATAGCCTATAATCTTAAATAAGATCTATTATTTCGACTAGGTTTAAGATTGTCATAATTAAGGCTTCCTTAATTTCTAAGAACATCTTAATTTTTCTTGAAAATAGATCAAAACTTTGTCTCTTGTTTCAAACAGTTTTAAAGAAAGAAAAATTCTATGCAAAAGGGAAGATTTCTAAAGATATCCTATAAGAAGTGAAAAAGAAAGAAAATCTAAAAAACTCTATGTCAGTAAACCCTCCCCTCCACTTATCTCATGCATTGTCCTCAGTGCATCGTGATGTATGTATGCATGAAACAAAGAGAGAGGGAAGGAAAAATCACCTCAAGGTGGTGGTTCCAGTGGTGGTCTATTGGTCCACAAAATGCGGCCCAATCCAATTACGTAGAGTTTGGAGGAACCCATCATAGACCTCTATAATACAACCCATTATTATGATGTATATATGCATGATTTTATTAAGAATTTTACCCCAATTAATTTAAAAATTTCAAAATAATTTCAGAGTCATTATTAGCAACACCTTTGTCCCAAAATAGAGTATGAAAAGATGGAGTGATTGATTTGGGCTTAGGAAGTACATGAACTAATACCGACTCAGGACTTGACTTAAGTTAAGTAAAGGCTCAGAAGTCCAAAATTGGTTCAGGAATCGGGTCCAAATCAAGAAACTGAAATCCTATTCCACATTCATTTTCCCACAACAGAATGTGACATTGGTGATTCAAGTTCTAAAATGACAGGTGTGAAAGTCAAAACTGACCCAAAAATATTGCTCAAGTTGAGTAGCGAAATAGGAGTCAATATTGATTCATAAATTTGAACTGGATTACAAATTTGAGGATTGAAGTCACATTCTTGTCTAAGTTCAATTTCTTTAAAAGCAAAACTTGCCAATTTGTCAATGGGACATTCAAAAGTATGAAATTGGTCAAGTTCAATTTGTTGATCATAAAAGATTTGTGATTCAATTTTACGATGGATTGGCACAGGATCCAATGTTGACTCGGGAAAAAACCTGAAATCAGGTAAAAATACCTCAGTCATTATGAAATCAGGAAGTGAAATTGAATTACCAAGTTGAGGTTCAGGATCATATTCATGCTCAAGTGAAATTGAATTACCAAGTTTCCAAGAACTCCCGCAAGATTTCTATATTCTTTTCTAGATGTGATTTTTCTTCAAGTGAATGTTCCAGAAAAGGAGTATAAGAATCTTGATTTTGGAAGATAGTGAAAATCATGAGTCCAACATGTTTTGAGATTGAACCTCAGACTCACGAAAGCACTCCATACTCATTATCAGGGTAGACGGTTGGTTATTCTGAATACGTGAAACTGAGTATAAATCGTGAAAATATTGTAGAATTGGTGAATTAATCTTCTTTTATTGGGACTCAAGCATGGCTTGCACAACTTCTATACTCTTTTCTAACTCAGATTTTTTTTAATGGGTGGTCCAGAAAAAGGAGTATAGGAAGCAAAATTAGGGAATGGAGATTGTGAAAATTGTGGACAAGGTGGTGAAAAATTTGACTCGGGGGAGGTGAATCCCCATTGACTCTGTGACGAGTTGAAATTATTTTTGAAATTATAGTCATAAGATTGGGAGTATGGGTGGTACTGATTCAGATAAAGCCAACTCGATGTATTTGGTTGGTTCATATTATAAAAAGGCGGGCTGGAATTATCCGAATCAAATAGGGTCAGTGTGAAATATGGATTCGTATTAGGATTGAAAGAATTATTGTTATTGAATTCCATTTCACAAACAATCACAAACAAAAAAAAAAAGCAAGCAACAAACAAAAAGAAAAGAAAAAAATCAAAACCAAGCCTATACTAAGGTTGACCTAGACCTAGACAACTCCTAACTGGTCGATTACCTGGGGGAGGTTATTGTATGAATCTGACTACAAGCTAATCGTCCAGGTAGGAAAAAAATACGGTGGGAGGTATCCGTGCGTAAGCAACGGGCCATAATTACGCCAAACTACGGTATCTTCAAGGTGTAACCTCTTAATTCACAACCTTAGACACTGATTTCACAAGAGTAAGATTCAAAACAAGTTCGACCCTCGGTCAATCTTAATGAGTCCGAGATGTCCCTAGGTGCCAACGTCTATCAATTTTATTAGGGTTTGAATTGTGTGAGTGGGGAGGTGATTTTTTTAGTTAAGGAAGGGTGATGAAATCTCCACCTTATCTTGTTATTGGGTTATGCCCTTAAGTCCAATTCGTGCAAGTGTGCAATATAGACAAGAATATAACACAAAGCGAATAAATTACCCACGTGTTTGTCCTATGCTATAGGCAATACCATATGTACACCTAAGTATAGATCACAACAACAGAACAAAATACAGTATATTTGAATTGAATTGACAAGTGACAAAATGCAAATGTCTAAACCGTTTTAAAAGCGTCCAAATAATGTATTTTAGTTCTTTAATTTATTACAGTGTGTGGGCAATCAAAGCAGAAATTTAGCGTCAGAATATGTCAATATATGCAACTTGCAAAAATCCTACAAAAGATGAAGTCAAAAAATGCCACAAAAGTGCCGCGTTTTCGCGGCTTTTCTTGGGTTTTCGCGGCACAATTTAGAAAGCAGGGTCCCTGCTTTCTAGAGCAGGGACATGCAAGCAAAAGGAAAGTTCTGCAATTTTTAGTTTCTGCAAAAATCTACTGCACAGCAAAATAGAGAAGAAAATATTAACAAAAACGTGAGTTTAAACCACTCCCATCCCCGGCAAAGGCGCGAAAAATTTGATCGGGGCGAAACCAGCGCTAAAAAATATGTGTTTTATGAAATCAATGTAAAAGCAAGCGTGCTAATGTTCCCTCGATACTTTCGTTATAGCATTGGCTCAACGGGTCGAATCTGAAAGTACACCTAGAGGGGGGGTGAATAGGTGTACGACTAATCTAATGAACTAAATGCGAAAATTAAAAACTAAATTACAACAACACTTAATGCAACCAACGAGTGTAGCCGAATTCTCGGTGAGGGGCCCTGGACTAACTCCTCTTGATTCCTCTGAATAAGAGTTGAGGTGCTATATGAAGCTCTCGTGGTTAAGCACAAGTGAGGCACACACAAACAAGCCAAGCATATAATGGATATTTGACAATATGAATGATGCATGGCACAATAGTAGAGAGAGAGTTAGAGTCAATGGATCAAACACAAATACTGAGATATGTTTCGAGGTTCGAGCACCCAGCTCTACGTCCTCGCCTTCACACAGAAGGATTTCCAATCCACTAACTTGTCCACAAGGACTCCCACACAGGGAACCTCCACTGAGGATTTGGGGCAAATACAACTGGGAGTACACAACTCCTCTCTCAACCAATTACAACCTCTACACTTAGAGGCAAGGCACAATCCAACACAAATACCACCTCACACAAGAGGGGTAGTCACTTAACCAATACAAAACAATCACCTCGCACTTGAGGGATTCCAACACCAAACTCCACCTCTCACTAGAGGGAGCCAAACACCAATCTCCACCTCTCACTAGAGGGAGCCAACCACCTCTCCAAAATCAACCTCTACACAAGAGGGATAACATATGTAAGGAGGGTTTATAACTAGGTGGTTTATCTCAACACAAACAACTTCTTCCACAAAATAAAGATCCTAATAGATATGATAGAATGATATGGCTCAAGTGTGGAAAAATAAAGAGTTCGAAAATTAAAAACTCAAAGAAAAACTCTAGGGAAAAACTCTAGATAGAATTGAAAGTGAAGATCAAACCAATTCCCAAAGAATTTTCTTTTCAAATGATTTTCCAACCCTTTTAAAAACAAGATAAAGATCAAATCTTTAAGCACTAAAAACTCTTTAAAAACTTGCTGGAAGATGTAAATTTTTGCTCTAAAAATTCTTACTCAAAACACCCAAGAGATGGGGTATAAAAGGCTCAAAACAGATTTGCCCGTTGGCTGCTGACTAGGTCAGAATTGGTCTTCCGGTCGACGGCCAGTTGACCGGCCAACGGTCAAATTTTTGACCGTTGAGCCTTCCGCTCGACCGCCTGGTCGACCGGGCTCTGAACCAGAGAGCAACGGCTCTCTGGCCGGTCGACCGGGGCAACCCGAGAGTGGGTTGCCTTCAGTCGGTCGACCGACCCAAGGGGCTAGCTGCGTGCACGTTCTTGTGCACGTTTGGTCGACCGTTCCGGTCGACCGGCTCCTGGTGCGGTCGACCGGTCGGTCGACCGCCAGAGCCTGGCAGGGTTTTTAAGGGATCAAAAAACTAGGTTTTTAATTGCCAAATAAATCCCATAAAATCTCTAAAAATCCATAAAAATAGTTTCAGTATAATACTTCGATAAAAAAACATGTGTGAAAAAGTCAACACATATTTTAAACAATTTGAACCATTTTTGTGACTTAGAAATTTTGTCGAAAATCAAAATCTATATTTTCCAAAACTTGGATTTTTAAATTGAAAATTCGTTTTGTCCAAAACTCATCCAAATACAAAAACATGATATGAAACAACATTTAGGCATGTAGTATATGGATATAATCCATTATACATATAAAGATATATATCAATATTTTTGACACATAAATCCAAAAAAAAGTTTTTGTTAAAACACAAAAACTCCAAACTCATGACATAGACTATCAAACTAAGTTTTTTAAATAGATGAAGCATACATGTATATAGAACAAATCTAATATACATTAAACCATGTAAACTTGTTGATTCTATCTATTCATGAAAACCAAGATCGGTTAAACCAAAAACCGAAAAACAATAAATATGAAACTTTAAACAAGTGTGTGTGTGTTGTGAACTTGAGCATATCACACTATCTAACTTTACAATGGATCTAAAACATAAACTAAACTATGTACCGAAGTCTTCTTGTAGAGCGCCGTCTCTAAGTCGACTCGATCCAAACCGTGATACACCAAGCTTGACTCCAACGAGTGCTAGATATGAAATTTGACGCTCGGGCTCTTGAATCACCATGTGAAAGCTCCAAAACATCTTTGTTGAAGCTAATCACCTACTAATATCTTGATTAAGTATCTGAAACTAAACATCACAAGATTATTAGTAAACATAACTACATGAGTTAATCATCATCAAAACTAGAGTGGAAGGCCTCTGGGCCAACAATCTCCCCCTTTTTGATGATGACAAAACTCATGGAGTTATATATGTATGGATTAAAGTTAAGCTTCAAAGAAGCTCTCCCTTAACTCATGCATAACAATAAACAATAAATATATGCAATGAATACTAAACATGAATATGCATCAACATGCATAAAACAATGAAATGGACAAGCTCTTGATACCAAACATGAAATAACATGCTCTTGATACCAAACTTTTAAAATAAATTCCTTTTCCTTTTTAAAATAAACATGTTCTTAAATAATTGCTTTTGATACCAATAAAAACTTCAATGATAATGAAAAAACTTAGGCTCTTGATACCAATCAATAAAACAAAATTCTTGATACCAATTAGAAAGATAATCACTAAACAATAAACATGCATATAAACTCAAATACTTCTCCCCATTTTGTCAATCATCAACAAAGGGGTCAAAGAAAACAGTATTCTCCCCCTTTTTGTCTTAAACAAAAAAAGAAATCAATGAGGGGTGAAATCTATTCTTACTCAAAATGTTATGATACCAATTGTAAGAAAAAATATATCAATTTACTGCATCATGATATCAATGAAATATACCAAATGAAAGTACATAATGTGGTACATAAAACAAATGTTTTATTGTTATTTTTATTGGAAGTAAACTTATAGGTAATCTTAATACCAATTTGTAAAGATTTAGTACCAATTGAAAGTAATTTTTCATTAAAAGCATATGATACCAACAATAATCAATATCCTTTTTCAATTATTTTTAACATAAAGTGTGGGAGTAGAATAACAAAACCAATTGAAAGGTGAAATATAAATTTTTCTCCCCCTTTATGAAATGCCAAATAAAATGATGCATAAGCTTGTATATGATACCAATTGAAACATAATCAATTGAAATATAATAGTCATTAAAGAAATCAAGCTTAGCATAACCAAAATTTGTGCTCAAAGATATAGAGATATAGTAAGCACAAATAAAACATATATATGAGTATACAAAAAGAATGTCAATAGTGATACTAATTGAAAGGATCCAATGATACCAATTGAAAACCAATAAGATCAAGTGTATAACTCATATTACCTACCACCCATTTCATGCACATGTTTAAAAGGATTTTCATAAGAAGCATACAAGGCATGGTCGCCCAACTAACCGCCCTTTAATGGGTAGGGTTTTCAAAAATAGGTTTGAATATATAGTATGTTTGAAAAGCTCTATCATAATGAAGAATACGAATTAGTTTTAAGAAAAATTTGAAAACTAGTACGAAATCCTTCAAGTAAGGAATAAAACAAAAATATATTTCATGAAACATGAAAATCACTCAACAATTGACACTCAAAAGATATAAAGCTCATATAGGACTCATGAAAACAAAATCATGAGAAAACCTCAAATAATGTGAGTGTACAAGTTTTGTGTGAAAGATATAGTCATGAAAACAGGCAATAGGCTCAATGTGAAATTCCTTTATAAACAAAATATGAAAATCATCAAAACAATTTAATCTTCAAGGCATATATATGTCTTGTACGAACTAAAGAATACATACATATCCAAACATAACGAGTCCACAAAAGTATATGCATGAAGGCAAGTGGCTCAAGAATGTATATGTATAACAATTAGTTTGGACAAAATAGACATATACACGAAGTTAAACATATAAACATGAAAAACATGTACAATATGAGAATTCAAGTTAAAATGTATGAATCATCAAACTAGGCTATACTAGTACATCTAATGGGTACAAATGAGCGTTCAAGTACAAACATATAATAATCTATTTGTAGCTCACTAGTTGTACAAGTATATATATATAAGTCTTAATGAAAACAAACATCTAAACATATATTCAAATCATGAAGCATAAAAATCAAAACAAAAACTCATAAACATACATATGACCATTATGTACATGCACATGCATAGATCTAGGACATACACATTAGTTAAAAACAAATGTGAGAACACAAAGAAATAGATCCATATTAAACATGAGTGTCTTAAATAACTAAATATGTATATCACTAATCTAAAATCTCATGGCATATAACATACTAATCATAAAACATCAAGACATGCTAAAAATGAATAATATGAAAGCATGTAAACATAAATGGGAGTTAGAGATCGTTACCAAACCAATAAGGACAACTCTCCATGTCTCCAAAACAAGGTGGTCCTCCCACCAAACTCCTCTTGAAAGTGATGCATACAAAATTTCCTCATAAAGCTCGAAACGCATCCACTTCAAGGCACCATCGCTCTCATGTCATGCGAGAGCCCACACCTACATCAAATACAATAGGGGTGGTCTTTGGTACCCACACTCTTTTGGGTCCATGGGGGTTAGCTCCTTTCCTAACCCAAATAAATTTAGTTGCTAAATTTGAATCATGTATACGATCATAGCAAAACTTAGCAAGGTGGCCCTTACGTCCACAATGTGTACAAGTGTACACATGAGCATACATAGTGTTGTGTACATGAATGTGCGAAGCATGTGTATGCCGTTGTTTGTGTGCATGTAAAGATGGAAGTTGTTTCTTTCGAAACATAGATTCCAAACGTGAGTGGTTCATGGCACAATGGCTCAAGGTGGAGCCCAAACAATCCACACTTTTCTTCAAAATATTTATATCATTTTTAATACTTGAAGATAAAGTGGAGCATGCAATAGGTAAGCTAGGTGATGCTACACTAGCATGGCAAACATGTGTACCTAAATCAACTTTTAAAGAAATATTTTTCTTGGAAACCAAATCTAAATCTTTTGAAATAGAAGCAATTTTGTTTTTCAAGGATTCATTCTCTTTTAAAACAAAATCAAGTTTTGAAGTTAAAGACTCATTTTCTTCAAAACTTCATTACAATCATTTTATTTTTCAAAATCTTGTTTTCATTTAAAACAAGTTCAAGTTGGGTTTTCAAAGAGTCACACTCATTTGAAATCTCAACCTTCTCTTGTAAAGCCAATTCAAGTTTTGAAAACAAATCCTTATTTTCTTCATTTAATCCAAAGGTCTTTTTTTCAAAAGATTATATTTTTCCAATAATTTTTCACAAACAATTGATAGTTCTTCATTTAAAACATTTGGATCAACATAATCATTACTAGAAGAACTAGCATCATCATCATCTAATTGAGATTCCGAATATACCTCAAGGGAGTCATTCCCTTGGACCATGTAACATTGTTGCTCGGATTCTCCACTAAGATTCATCCTCCGTTTGGATTGGCAATTGAAGCTTGGAGGAGGTCAACGTGTTCCACACTGCAAAGGCAGAATCACAGTTAGAAACTAAGCACAAATATTCTTTATTAAGCGTGCTTCTAAGTGCCTCAAGGGCTTGTGCATTGGCCTCTATATGCTTGCTATTACCAAGATAGGATTTCTTGGTAGCGGTAAGGAAAACATGCAAGTCTAGGGTTTTTAAGTACATGGACATCCTAAATTTTCATATGCCAATGTTGGAGACATCAAACATGGGAGGTGACAAGCAATCCATGAGTATGGGTAAACAATATAAATGTGCAAATGCAAATGTAGATTAGCAAAACTAAGACAAACTCCAAGGTGGTTAAACCAAATATCAGGAGCGTAGGCTCTGATACCAATTGAAAGTACACCTAGAGGGGGGTGAATAGGTGTACGGCTAATCTAATGAACTAAATGCGAAAATTAAAAATTAAATTGCAACAACACTTAATGCAACCAACGAGTGTAGCCGAATTCCCGGTGAGGAGCTCTGGACTAACTCCTCTTGATTCCTCTGAATAAGAGTTGAGGTGCTATATGAAGCTCTCCTGGTTAAGCACAAGTGAGGCACACACAAACAAGCCAAGCATATAATGGATATATGACAATATGATTGATGCAAGGCACAATAGTAAAGAGAGAGTTAAAGTCAATGGATCAAACGCAAATACTGAGATATGGTTCGAGGTTCGAGCACCCAGCTCTACGTCCCCGCCTTCACACAGAAGGATTTCCAATCCACTAACTTGTCCACACAGGACTCCCACACAGGGAACCTCCACTGAGGATTTGGAGCAAATACAATCGGGAGTACATAACTCCTCTCTCAATCAATTACAACCTCTACACTTAGAGGCAAGGCACAATCCAACACAAATACCACCTCACACAAGAGGGTAGTCACTTAGCCAATACAAAACAATCACCTCACACTTGAGGGATTCCAACACCAACTCCACCTCTCACTAGAGGGAGCCAAACACCAATCTCCACCTCTCACTAGAGGGAGCCAACCACCTCTCCAAAATCAACCTCTACACAAGAGGGATAACACAAGTAAGGAGGATTTACAACTAGGTGGTCTATCTCAACCACAAACTTCTTCCACAAAATAAAGATCCTAATAGATAGGATAGAATGATATGGCTCAAGTGTGGAAAAACAAAGAGTTTGAAAATCAAAAACTCAAAGAAAAACTCTAGGGAAAAACTCTAGATAGAATTGAAAGTGAAGATCAAACCAATTCTCAAAGAATTTTTTTTTCAAATGATTTTCCAACCCTTTTAAAAATAAGATAAAGATCAAATCTTTAAGCACTAAAAACTCTTTAAAAACTTGCTGGAAGATGTAAATTTTTGCTCTAAAAATTCTTACTCAAAGCACTCAAGAGATGGAGTATATAAAGGCTCAAAACAGATTTGCCCGTTGGCTGCTGACTAGGCCAGAATTCGCCTTCCGGTCGACCGGCCAACAGTCAAATTTTTGACCGTTGAGCCTTCCGGTCGACTGCCCGGTCGACCGGGCTCTGAACAAGAGAGCAACGGCTCTCTGGCCGGTCGACCGCCCGGTCGACCGGGGCAACCCGAGAGTGGGTTGCCTTCAGTCGGTCGACCGCTCGGTCGACCGGCCCAAGGGGCTGGCTGCGTGCACGTTCCTGTGCACGTCCGGTCGACCGGCTCCTGGTCCGGTCGACCGGTCAGTCGACCGCCAGAGCCTGGCGGGGTTTTTAAGGGATCAGAAAACTAGGTTTTTAATTGCCAAATAAATCCCATAAAATCTCTAAAAATTCACAAAAATAGTTTCAGTAAAATACTTCGATAAACAAACATGTGTGAAAAATTCAACACATATTTCAAACAATTTGAACCATTTTTGTGACTTAGAAATTTTGCCGAAAACCAAAATCTGTATTTTCCAAAACTTGGATTTTTGAATTGAAAATTCGTTTTGTCCAAAACTCATCCAAATACAAAAACATGATATGAAACAACATTTAGGCATGTAGTATATGGATATAATCCATTATACGTATAAAGATATATATCAATATTTTTGACACATAAATCCAAAAATAAGTTTTTCTTAAAACACCAAAAACTCCAAACTCATGACATAGACTATCAAACTAAGTTTGTTTAAATAGATGAAGCATACATGTATATAGAACAAATCTAATATACATTAAACCATGTGAACTTGTTGATTCTATCTATTAATGAAAACCAAGTTCGGTTAAACCAAAAACCGAAAAACAATAAACATGAAACTTTAAACAAGTGTGTGTGTTGTGAACTTGAGCATATCACACTATCTAACTTTACAATAGATCTAAAACATAAACTAATTTATGTACCGAAGTCTTCTTGTAGAGCGCCGTCTCCAAGTCGACTCGATCCAAACCGTGATCCACCGAGCTTGACTCCAACAAGTGCTAGATATGAAATTTGACGCTCGGGCTCTTGAATCACCATGTGAAAGCTCTAAAACATCTTTGTTGAAACTAATCACCTACTAATATCTTGGTTAAGTATCTGAAACTAAACATCACAAGATTATTAGTAAACATAACTACATGAGTTAATCATCATCAAAACTAGAGTGGAAGGCCTCTGGCCCAACAGAATCCATAGGGACAGGAGGCGATAGAAGCATTAACAGTTTATGTTCACGTCAGTTGTTAAAAATTCTTCTTTGTTTAAAGAATAAGAAAAAGTAAAAGCAAAGGAAAAGAAATCCAGAAAGTGATAGGTGGAGAAGGCGATGAAAACGAAAGTGTGAAAATAAAAGATAAGTGGTTTTAAAAACAAAAAGAAGATGAAACAAAGGTGAACTAAGAAGTTGGTGAAAACAACAATGGGAAAATGATAAAAGGGTTTTGAAATTGAATTTTAAAACAAAGTAAAAAGAAGAAGGAAAACTATGAAAGAAAACTCATGGCTACTAACTGCTAATTGCTCCACTAACCATACTAATCTCTTAGTGATAGTTGCCTCACATGGATCCTTGGCCATCACTAGTCCTTGGTTTCAAGAGACGATACAAAACATGGCTCATAAGATTGTTCTTCGACATTCAAACAACACATCCATACCACATAACAAGTTGCAAGTTATTATTAAATCATCAAAACCGGTTAGAGGTGAGCATGAAATAAAGAAGATATTACAAGTTAGTAAGTTAGTGAGTTAGATGTTAGAAATGTTAGAATGTTAGAATCCATCATCAAGAGCCATCAATGGCTCTTACAAGAGCAAAGCCTTGTAGAGGCTATTAGATTCATGTAGATTATCAAGTAAATGGTTAGATGGTTAGTGGTTAGTAGTTAGATTGCCATGAGAAGAAAGATTTGCTAAGCATCATGTAGAAGATGGAGAACATTACAATGGAGAAGAAAGGAGACAACTTTACATAGATTGTCACCATCTATTACATCAATCTCTCTCTGAATCTCTCAGCCCTAATACATGATCTAAAAACGAAATAAAAATGCAAAAGAAAGAAGAAAAAACCTACACTACACTACACTACACTACACTACACTAAAAGATAGAAAACCTAGCCTATTTTTCAATCTGCTTGCGTTTCGAGCCTCTGCAGGAGTGTATATAGGCAAACTGGGATTCTAGAAGACGAGAAAAGGCTATACGTCAAAAATCGACGCGTGGTTCTCCTATATGGCCAAGGAAACGTGGCCATAGCCGTGTTTTCATGACAAAACTAGGGACTTTAATCCCTGATTTTGGCGAGCGTGTTCCCGTCGCTTCTAGGACCTTCTTGGTATACTTGGATTCGGGTATATTCGTCCGGATCTTCATCTGATGTGCGTAAGGGTCTAGATTCAATGTATCTTCTAGAAGATCTCTTGCTTGGCCTCCAAGAAATGCGGATTTAATTACCCAAAAAATGGGTTTAATTAAGCTCTTATTATCCTTTTGCCCCTAGACTCTTGATTTATCTGCAAAGTAGACCAAAACACAATTAG
Organism: Agave tequilana; assembly: GCA_038442645.1. Classification (NCBI taxonomy): domain Eukaryota; kingdom Viridiplantae; phylum Streptophyta; class Magnoliopsida; order Asparagales; family Asparagaceae; genus Agave; species Agave tequilana. The sequence continues at coordinate 22,309 of JAVJIF010022649.1, forward strand.
AAATGATATATTATTCATAAATCGGTAGGAAAATGCCATATAATAATGCATAACTGTAGACTAATCAACGATCAAGCGGAAAGTAAAATAGATTCTTGTATAGGTTTAACTTAGGTTTTTCTTTCTCTTTTGAGTAAAATTTTCTTTATGTAACTGAGAAGAGAGAAGAATTTCATGGAGGAATGAGAAAGGTGCTTGTACTGTGAGTGACATCGGTGTAAGTATTCATCTTTTCTTTCATTGTTATTTAATCAAATCGAAAGATACTTTTTCTACTTTATTCTTGTTTTCATTCATTTTCTCTTTTAGTTTTTGATGAGTATCTAAGCAAATCTAATAACATCGGTATAGCCTTTTTGTGTATTTGCCACTGATATTTCATGATGATGATCTCCTAAACATTCTGTATCATTTCATTCTTATTCGTCTTGATGATGTAATGCGAATGGAGAGTGAGCTCGATCTTACAGATTATGCGTTGATCGCCTCTGAAGCAAGGTAATGAAAATCACCTAGAGGGGGGTGAATAGGTGATTTTGCTAATCTAATGAACTTGATGCGGAATTTAAAAACTAATTGCAATTACACAAGAATACAAGCAACAAGTGATGCACACAACCAAGCCAAGCATATAAGTATGAATGAACAATATGAATTGATGCAAGGCACAAAGTAAAGAGAGAGAGAGAGATAGAGTAAGAGCCAAGGGAACAAGCGCAAACAACAAGATATGTTTCGAGGTTCGAGCACCCAGCTCTACATCCCCGCCTTCACTCAGATGGATTTTAAGTCCACTAGCTTGTCCACAAAGGACTCCCACAATGGGAACCTCCACCGAGGATTTGGGGCAATAACAATTACAAGGAGTACCCAACTCCTCTCCTTACAAACACAACCTCCTCCTTGAGGCACAACTCCAATCCAACAAACAATCACCTCACAACTTGAGGGATTAGCACCAAGCAACACAAGGATCACCTCACAACTTGAGGGATACAACCCAAAGGCACAAAGCCAAGCAAGAATTGGGTTTACAACTTGGTGGTCTAAACAACAACCACAAACAATTTCTTTCTCCCACAAAGATCCTATAGATGAGATAGTAGAAGTTGCTCAAGTGTGGAGTAAACAAAGTGTTTAAAACAAAGAAAAATCACTTGGGAAATCACCACAAAGATATTGAATGATAGAACCAAACCAAATTCCCAAAAGACTATTTTTCTTTGAAATAATGAAACACTTTTAAAACAATAAGATTGATCATTTTAGTACAAAGAAACTCTTTTTAAAACTTGTTTAAACACCAGAGAAAGCTCAGAAATTTGTCCAAAAATTCTTAGAGAAAAATTCTTTCCAAAGGGGTATTTATAGGCCAAGTTCAAAACTAGCCGTTGGCAGCAGAAACTGCCAAAAATGCCCTAACGGTCGACCGGTCGGTCGACCGTCCAACGGTCGGATTTTGACCGTTGGCAACTGTCGGTCGACCGCCTGGTCGACCGAAAAGAACAGAGAGCACTGCTCTCAGTTCCAGTCGACCGCCTCACTGTGCTGCCAGACGTGCACAGCTCTGTGCACGTCGGTCGACCGCACGGTCGACCGGTCCTTGGTGCGGTGGACCGCTCGGTCGACCGACCTGGCCTGTCAGCCAGTTCCCAGAGTCAGAAAAATAGGGTAAAAATAATTTAATAAATCCATAAAACTTGTAAAAATTACACAAAAATAGTTTTCTCATGTTATATTGAAATACAAACTTGTGTTAAAAAGTTTAACACAAATCTCAAACATTTTGAACTATTTTTGTGTTATAGAAATTTTGCCAAAAACTAAAAACTGTATTTCTTAAAAACTTGGATTTTTGAATAGGAAATACGTTTTGTCCAAAACTCATCCAAATACAAAAACATGATATTAAACAACATTTAGGCATGATGTATATGGATATAATCCTATATACATAAAACATATATATATATCCATGTTTTTGACATTAATTCCAAAATCTGTTTTGTTAAAAATACCAAAACATAGAACACATGAATAAGTAAGTCAAAACTAAGTTTGTCTAGGAAATTAAGCATGCATGTATATAGAACAAATCTAATATACATTAAACCATGTAAACTTGTTTTGAATCTATTTATTCATGCAAACCAAGATCGGTTAAACGTAAAACCGAAAAACTGAAAACCAATATTCAAAACATGAAACGTGTGTGTTGTGAACTTGAGCATATCATACTATTCTAATCTTTACGATTTGGATCTAAACACAAAACTAAACTAGGTACCGATGTCTTCTTGTAGAGCGCCGTCTCCAAGCCGACTCGATCCAAAACTCCTTGATCCACCGAGCAAGTGCTATATATGATCTTTGATGCTCGGGCTCTTGAATCAACATGTGAAAGCTTCCAAATCATCTTGTTGAAGCTAATCACCTACTAATAACTTGATTAATGATCTGAAACTAAAATCACAAGATTATTAGTACACATAACTACATGAGTTAATCATTATCAAAACTAGAGTGGAAGGCCTCTGGGCCAACAATCTCCCCCTTTTTGATGATGACAAAACTCATGGAGTTATATATGCATGGATCAAAGTTAAGCTTCAAAGAAGCTCCCCCTTAACTCATGCATAAAACAAATAAACATAAATATGCAATGAATGACAATGCATAATCATGCATAAACAATAAATGGCTCTAGATACCAATGAAATGTTCAAAAACAAAACTTGCTCTAGATACCAATTAAAATTAAACTAAATTAAACTTAATATATGCAAAACATAAACATGAAGTTTTATATATGCATGTTAAACTCTCAAATAATTCTCCCCCTTTTTGTCAATCATCAACAAAGGGGTAAAAACCAAAATAAAACACAATTTTCCCCCCTTTTTGTTCAAAACAAAGAATCAATAAAGGGATGATCAAAGAAACAAAATGTTCTCCCCTTTTTTGTCTGAAATAAAAACGATATCAATAAGGGGTCAAATCAAATATGATACCAATTAAAAATGTGTCAATAAAGTGCATATTGATACCAATTAAAAGTGAAACTATACCAGTTGAAAAACAAAGATTTAGATACCAATTGATAAGTAAACAAACAACATACCAATTGTAAATAAACAATCGTGATACCAATTAAAATTAAACATTACAAATTTTGAATTTCTAAACATAAATCTTAATACCAATTGAAATTATTATTCTTTTTAAGGCATAAGATACCAATTATAAGAAAACAATCTTGATACTAATTGAAATTAAACATAACAAATTTTGAATTTCTAAACAAGGATTTTGATACCAATTGTAAATATTTTTCATATGATACCAAATTGAAATTTTCAATCATAAAGTATGGGAGTGGAAATCAAATACCAATTGAAAGATGAAATACAAGTTTTCTCCCTCTTTATGAAATACCAAATGAAAGCATGCAAAGCTTGTATATGGATACCAATTGAAAACTAGTCAATTGAAACAAGATAGTCATTATAAAACAAGCTTTATCATGATCAAAATTTGTGCTCTAAGATATATGAATATAATAAGCATAAATAAAAACATATATATGTATGAAAATTAGATACCAATTGAAATTGATATTCTTTGAAATGCAAGCATACATATATGAAAATATATGAGTATACAAAAATGTCAACATTGATACCAATTGAAAAAATTTCAATGATACTAATTGAAACAACAATAATGATCAAGTGTATATCTCATATTACCTAGCCTCCCAATCAATTTCAAGTTTAAAATGATTTTCGCTATAAGGCATACATGAGCATGATCTCCCATCCAACCACCCTTAGATGGTAGGAGTTTTCAAAAATAGATTTGAAAATAAGCTTTGTTTGAAAAACTCTACCAAATGAAGGATATCGCAACTAGTTATAAGAAAAAGTTGTAAACTAGTACGAAATCCTTCAAGTAAGGAATAAAACAAAATTATTTTTCATAAACATGAAATCCACATGATAGTCAACACTCTAATTCAATTAAGCATAAATATGACTCATGAAAACAAACACATGAGTAAACAATAAATGTGAGTGTACAAATAAAATGTGAAGATCATAATCATGAAAATGGCAATTAGCTCAATATTCCTTGAAACATGAAAACATGAAAATCATCAAAACTTATTTAAACTTCAAGGTATATGTATGTCCTATACAAACTAAAGTATACATACATATCCAAACACAAAGATTCCACAAAGATATATGCATGAAGGCACGTGACTCAAAAGGATGTATATGTATAACGATAATTTGGATAAAATGGACATATACATGAAGTTAAACATAAACACATGGAAACATGAAACACTAAATTTCCATTAAAACAAATTTCATTTCAAGGTATATGTATGATTTGTCAACACAAAAAGTATACATACATATCCCTAAGCACAATTGAGTCCATGTATAGATTTGCATGAAAGGCAAATGACTCAAGGGGTATACATGTATATCTTAAAGTTTGGCAAAATAGACATATACATGAAATGAAAACACATGATCATAAAACAAATCCAAAAGTAGGAATACAAGTTTAAAATGTATGGATCATCAAAACTAGACTATACTAGAACATCTAATGGGTACAAATAAGCATCCAAGCACAAACATATATAAAGATTTATTTGTGGCCCATTCTATGTACAAGTATATACCTAGTCTTAATGAAAACTAACATTTAAACATATATTCAAATCATGAAGCATAAAACAGGACATAAATCATTATTAAAAACATAAAACGATCATTATGTAAATCCACATGCTATTAGAGTCATGATGTGCATAATAGCTAAACAAATGGTGAGAACACAACATATGAGTCCATATAAACATGGGTGATCTCAAAAGCTATACATGCATGTCAATGATCTAAGAATCATGGCATTTAACATAATAAACTCTAAACATCAAAAACATGAAATATCAAAACAAGAATCATAAACACATATGATCATCATGCACATGTATTAGATCTAAGACATACATATTAGTTTAAACACAAAGTGAGAACACAAAGATAGGTCCATGGTTGTCTCAAGTAACTAAACATGTATATCACTAATCTAAATCTCATGGCATAATCATAATAAACAATGAATCATGACATGCTATAAAATGATGAACGTGAAAAGCATGCAAATGTAAACGGGAGTTAGAGATCAATACCAAAACCGATGAGGGCACCTCTCTAGTTCCCCAAACCAATGGTGGTCCTCCTCCACCAAACTTCCCTTAAAAGTGATGCATCCAAATTATTTTCTTTAAGCACGGAACGCATCCACTTCAAGGCACCAATACTCTCACGTGATGCGAGAGCCCACACCTACATCAAAAATCAAAGGAGTGGTCTTTGGTACCCATTTTCTTTTGGGTCCATGATTAGACGGGAAAGGTGTAGTATTATGGAGTATAAATGAGCACAAATATATGTATTCAATTAAGGAGATAAGGTTTAGAAACAACCTCAAGTGCTTTGATCACTCCACAAATGTATGAAAGATGATTAATATACCCTTTCTTATCTCCGCTATAGCAATGGCTATACCGGGTCGATTCTCCGGGAGAGCTAGCGATAGAAGCGTTACGGTTGGTAGTGAAGAAAAGAAAACGAAGATTCTTCTTTGTCTTAAAAGAATAAAGAATCAAATGAAAAAGAAATAAAAGAATGGGTGGAAATGTTCATGATGGAAAGTGTAAAGAAATCAAAATTAAGATTGGCTTTGAAATTACAACTAAAAGAAAGTAAAACTTTGAAAAGATTTAAGATTGAAGAAAACCATGACTAGCTAACCTTACTACCTTGCTAAAGACTTACTAAACTCCGTGATAGTGAATGCGTGCCTCATGTTGATTCATCGGCATGGATTTGTCTTGCGTGTTGATCTAATTACTTTCCCACTTGGATGATGGGGGATCATTCTTGGACTTATCTTGTAGCCTCATAGATGTCATTGGCCTACAAATTAGACTTTCAATAATGGAATCAAAAGAGCTACACTCAAGGGATGCTAAGGAAGAGGATACAACATTCATTAATGGACATAAAGAAGTTGTACAACAAATAGCATATTGGTGATCCATCTCCATGTTCCATCAAGGCACTTGTTCAAAGATAAGGCTCTAAATGAGGCACACATGAATCATATGGAATTACAACAAGAACTAGCCAAGCAATGAAAGTAACCCATCGGAGAAGAGAAGACCATACAACTTGCAAGATGAAATATAGCAATCACCCATGAGTTAGTAGTTAGCAAGGTTAGTGGTTAGCTAGTACATGTAGAAAAGTTAGCTACAAGCCATTACAAAAGAAAAGCAAAGCATGAATAAAATTGCAAGAAAATAAAGAAAGCAAGTAAAGAAAACAAGTACACTAGAAAATGCAAGAGTAGAGAGAAGAGAATGGATCAATCCTTGCTTCACAAGTTGTCACTCCTTGATGTACACAAGCTTTCTCTCTTACAAACTCTCTCTTACAGAATTTCTAGGGAAGAAGAAGATCTAGAGAGCTACAAAAATCCTAGAGAAAAACTAACAAAAATACAAAGCTTAATCCCTAATCTCTCTCTCATCTCTGCTCAGTCTTTGCTCGCAGGTCCAGGTGCAGTATTTATAGGCGTCAGAGAGAACTCTCCAGAAGACGAACAGGTGGCAGAAATCTGGGGCTCAGAGGCCCCAGATCTGCCGCAGATCTGCGGCCAGGATTGAGTTTCTGCGGCTAAATCTGGGCCATTGGATCTCAGCTTTCTGTTGAGATTTTGTTACGAGTTTGTTATCCACGTGGCCTTCTAGAATCTTGAGTTGTTACGTAGAATTCTCTGGATCCTGGATTTAAACTTGGGCTTTATCTTGGGCTTGGAATTAATCTCTTTAATTATTGCTAATTAAAGTGATTTTTGGGCCTTTTCTCCATTAGAGTGTGGACCTGTAAAAATATAGAGAAGATGAGTAAAAATCATGTTTTTATTTGCTAAAATGTATGGGAATAATGTGGTAAAATATGCAGAATTGTGTCACAATCACACCCCCACACTTATTCTTTTGCTCGTCCCGAGCAAAACAAAGAAGAAAAAAACTATACTACAAATTTTATTACACCACTTTCGCAGGTGACGCGATTGCACTGAGCGTGTGCAACAAGCCGTTAAACCTCTAGGTTACCCTAGAGGAGGAGTGTTGTCTCCTGAGGGTTTTCAGCGGATTACACCCACAAAATCCATAAAGAAAGAAGACAAATGTTAGTATTTTGAAAATGCATTTTGAAAGAGAGACATGTTTTCGAACTATTTTTGCAAAAATATAAGTGATCTTAGGTCATAAGTCTGCCTATAATCATTCTTCCTTAAACTTAGTCTCTATGCAAGATCTTGTCTTCAATTAAGGTAAGAATTCAAAATTGGATTGAATACTTTATCTTTCATAAAACCTAGATAATATGCATACCGTGCTCAGTGAAAATTTCTGGGATTTCAACTCCAACCATCAAGCCATTTATTTATATATATATATATTTCTGTTTTTTTTTCTTCCCTTAGTTTAGGCTTTCTAGTTTACCCTTGTAGCGAGCCTTTAACCGATGACTCCCAGACCAGACGGTCTTAGGGCACCAGATGAGAAAACATCCCTCGGGTTTAAGGTCTCGAGTAAAAAAGGCCACAAAACTAAAGGGGATTATTTATTTCCTTTACCACCGTTAGGCGTGAATAATCATGCTTCTTGAGGCACATTTATCCAGCTTAATAGGTGATGTTTTATTTATATATATATTTTCTTTTCTTTTTTTTTATGGCATTTTTGGTCTTTGTCTCCATCCCAAGAAATGTGTAAGTGTAAAGTGCATATTTATCTAAGGTAAAAATTCAAGATAAAAATATCTCACCAATTTTACTTACTTAGCCTATAATTTTAAACAAGATCTATTATTTCAACTAGGTTTAAGATGTCATAATTAAGGCTTTCTTAATTTCTAAGATACATCTTAATTTTCTTAAAAATAGATCTAAACTTTGTCTCTTATTTCAAAAATTTTTTTTTATTATATTTTTTTTATTTCTAAAAGAAGTGTAAAAGAAAGAAAATCTAATTCTAAAAGAAGTGTAAAAGAAAAAAAATCTAAAAACTCTATGTTAGTAAACCCTCCCCCACACTTATTCCATGCATTGTCCTCAATGCATCATGATATATGTATGCATGAAATAGGTAAGAGGTAAGAAACTTTTATTAAAAAAAAAGTGCAAAACAAATTATTTACAAAGAATATATACAAGTGTAACCATTACCTAGGCTTTTGGTCGCTTTCCTCTGGCCCGTTTCCCATCATTCCAATGCGTCTGCTTTCGTGAGTTCAATTGGGAAACGGTTTGAATTATTGTAGCCTTAGGTATTTCCAGATTCAATTTTTTATTATTATCATTCACACTCATTCCACCACATTGTTCACAAACAAATTCCTTATCACCACTCTCACTCAGAATCTCATCACTTCTAATGTCAAGGAATTTTAGCTCTTCTCCATATAATTTTTCAAAACTAAGATCGACATCCGGAAGTATGCAATCAGTTAACTGACCCCGAGTGGACTCATCTAGACACATGATCTCATCAGCAAACAGGTCTTCAAAGGATATAGCAATCGGAGGTTCGGATACAGTCACAGTTGGTTCATTGAAGGTAAAAATGTCCAAATCAACTTTCCCTTTTGAAAGGGTACTCGGATAAGAGAATCACAAGATTGCGACTCATCTTTTGGATCTTCACCTTCTTCCTCACAATTGTTACTAATGAAGCTAACCTCAAATGTTTGATCTTGTGTTTTACGAGGCTGTGTGTGGAAGACATTGAATTCATGCATCATGTTACCAAAGGTCAACCTCATTGATCCATTCCGGCAATTAATGATGGCATTTGCAGTAGCCAGGAATGGTCGTCCCAAAATGACAGGAATTTGAGCCCTTTGATTGGAATTTGACACAGGTTTTGTTTCAAGGACTACAAAGTCAACAGGATAAATGAATTCCCCAGCTTTGACAAGGACATCGTGAATTTCCCCCTTGGGTCTAGTGACAGAGCGATCAGCCAATTGGATAATCATTTGGGTAGGACAGAGATCACCTAACCCCAATTGTTGGTACACAGAAAAAGGTAGAAGATTGATGCTGGCCCCCAAATCAAGAAGTGCCCTATTAATGGTAGTCTGTCCTATGATGCATGAAATGGTGGGGCTACCTGGGTCTTTGTATTTAACAGGAGTTGGACCATTGAGCAGCTCATTGATGGATGATGCTAGGAAGACTTTTTAGGAACTTGTGTTTTCCTCTTCTTGGTGCACATTTCCTTTAAGAATTTGGCATATGATGGTACTTGTTGTATGGCATCAAGAAGAGGGACATTGATTTGGACCTTATTGAACATTTCTTTTATCTTCTCCATGTGAGCATTTGTCTTGGGATTCTTAAGCCTATTTGGAAATGGTACAACAGGCTTATAGGGTTGCTCATCTACCTTTTCTTTACCCTTGGCTTTTGAAGTGGATGGCTCTGTACTAGAAGATGGTTTGTCAGAAGTTGGTTGCATTGGGACAGGAGGTGTTGGCTTTGGTGCTGGATGAGATGATTGACTAGAAACCTTATTATCAACTTTTTTACCAGATCTCAGGGTATGAATAGCATGACATTGACTAGGTCCTGAATCTTCCACTTCATTCAAAGGGAAGTGATGTTTGGGATTTGGCAATGGCTGGTTTGGGAACATTCCATTTTGTCTCTCAGCTAATTGCCTGATCTGGACCTGAACTTTATTCATCTCCTGCTGATGGTTCTTTGTAAAGGTTTCTAGCATTTTCCTCAACTCTGATATTTCTGAATTATTCTGGGGTGGATGTTGACAATACGGAGGCTGGAATTGTGATTGGTAGTGTGGTGGGTTCTGATATGGTTGTGAAGGTGGACTTTGAGATGGATGAACATACAGTGAATTATGATTGAAACTGGAGGTGTGAGACTGAGCATTATATGGATATGGAAGTGGTGGTCTATGATGCTCAGGACCAGACTGACTCCACGAAAAATTTGGATGGTTCTGCCATCCCGAATTGTAAGTGTTGGAGTATGGAGGTCTGGTAAATGCTGCATTCATGTTCTCCTGAAATGATTGGGGCTGATATAATGGACACTCCTCGAAGACATGGCTAAGGTCATGACAGTTGGTGCAACCCGGTTTGATCACATGTGATGGGTTGACCTGATTTACAACAGAATTTCCTCTTGACTCAAGCAGTTCTATCCTCTTTATCAGTTGTGTGATCTTGGTTTCTGCAGCTATAGAGGATTCTATGGAGTGCGTACCAGTTCTGGAAGTGGTGGGAGTGGATTTATCAGGACATGACTCCCACTGAATGGTTTTCTCAGCTAGGGTTTCAAAGAGATCCCACCCCTGATGCTCATCTTTCTTCAAAAATTCCCTTGGCACATGGATTCCAGGAGGGTTTTCGTTTGGTAATCTAAACCGTCATAGATAATCTGGCACAGACGCCATTTCTCTATGCCGTGATGAGGACACAGGGCTAGGAGGTCTTTGAAACGCTCAAAATACTTCCAGAAAGGTTCATTTGGTTCCTGCTTGAATTGCATTATATCTTTCTCATGAGGGCTGTTTTGTGGATAGGATAGAATTTCTTAAGAAAGACCTTAACAAAATCATCCCAAGAAGATATGGAACTGACAGGAAGATTATAAAGCCATTTCTTAGCTAAATCCTTAAGTGCAAATGGTATGAACCGTAACCTAACAGCATCCTCGGTCAGTTGAGAAATTCTCATCATTTGGCATACCTCTTCAAACTCACGAATAAAGAGGTACGCGTCCTCAGACTCAAGACCATGGAATCGGGGAAGTGTATTAATGTATTGCGGTTTCAGCTCAAAGTGGTTTCCATTAGGCTCGGGGAGAAGAATGCAGGATGGAAGGGAGGTGCGAATCGGATAAAATCGATCTTGAAGTGAGACGTTGTTTTCCATTGAATCAAGTGGTTGTGTAAGTGCAAGTGTAGAAAGTCTAACAAGTCTTGCAGATTCTGAATCACGGAACCACTCTTGCATATACAATCACAAACAACGTGCACCGATCACACCAGCGAAAAAGAAAAAATGAAAATAACAAACAATAAAAGAAAAAATCAATCCAAGCTTCTAGGATTCCTGGACCTAGACGACTCCTAACTGATTAGATCGTCCACAGGAGGTTTAGTGTAGACTTTGACTATAAGCGAATCAGCCAGGAAAGGGTAAGGTTGGTGGGAGGTTTTCCGTTAGAGACGTTCCTTAATTAAGTAACCAACAACCTTCGGGCTTTCGGCCCTCAATCCCTTTCCTAGACACTGATTTTACAAAAGTCAATTTCCAACACTTTTCCCCCTTAGGATAATCTCCTAAGTGAGTCCGAGATGTCCCTAGGGCCAACGTCTATCAGTTTTTATTTACAAGCTTGGGATTGTGAGTGCTGGGGATGGTGGTTTTCGGGCTAAGGAAGGGGTGATAAAATCCCTACCTTATCTTATTTATGGGTATGCCCTTAAAATCGATTTGTGCAAGTGTACGATATCAACAAACAAGGTTCACTCAAAGCGATAAAATATCAACCAAAAGTGAGTCCTAGTCTAGATGCAATGCTTACGTACCTTGCCTCCAGCACTCTTCAACAGTAAAAGTAAATGAATTGAAAAGACACGTGCCTAAAATGCAAATGTCTAAATAATTTTTAACGTTTCAACAAATTTTTTACTGTTGACTTTATTAAGCAGGAATAGGGTGAAGCATACAGGAAATTAAGTATTGCAGCAGAAGTATTTTGCAGAATCAGAGACCCTGCAGAAAAATGATCAGTAGTGCACTCCTTATTGCCGCAAATTTGCGGCAAAAGCCAGGATTTTGCGGCAATTTGGAGGGATCCTGGTCTCTGCTTTCGAGAGCAGAGGCCCAGGTCCACTTATATGTCACTGCAATACAAAGTTCCTGTTTTCTTCAACCTGTAACCTGCAACAGAGAAGAAGATTCGTTTAGTTCTTCACTTTAAACCTAAAACGTTGCTCTCCCCGGCAACGGCGCCAAAAAATTTGATTAAGACGAGAAAGGTGTCGTATTATGGAGTATAAATGAGCACAAATATATGTATTCAATTAAGGAGATAAGGTTTAGAAACAACCTCAAGTGCTTTGATCACTCCACAAATGTATGAAAGATGATTAATATACCCTTTCTTATCTCCGCTATAGCAATGGCTATACCGGGTCGATTCTCCGGGAGAGCTAGCGATAGAAGCGTTACGGTTGGTAGTGAAGAAAAGAAAACGAAGATTCTTCTTTGTCTTAAAAGAATAAAGAATCAAATGAAAAAGAAATAAAAGAATGGGTGGAAATGTTCATGATGGAAAGTGTAAAGAAATCAAAATTAAGATTGGCTTTGGAATTACAACTAAAAGCAAGTAAAACTTTGAAAAGATTTAAGATTGAAGAAACCATGACTAGCTAACCTTACTACCTTGCTAAAGACTTACTAAACTCCGTGATAGTGAATGCGTGCCTCATGTTGATTCATCGGCATGGATTTGTCTTGCGTGTTGATCTAATTACTTTCCCACTTGGATGATGGGGGATCATTCTTGGACTTGTCTTGTAGCCTCATAGATGTCATTGGCCTACAAATTAGACTTTCAATAATGGAATCAAAAGAGCTACACTCAAGGGATGCTAAGGAAGAGGATACAACATTCATTAATGGACATAAAGAAGTTGTACAACAAATAGCATATTGGTGATCCATCTCCATGTTCCATCAAGGCACTTGTTCAAAGACAAGGCTCTAAATGAGGCACACATGAATCATATGGAATTACAACAAGAACTAGCCAAGCAATGAAAGTAACCCATCGGAGAAGAGAAGACCATACAACTTGCAAGATGAAATATAGCAACACCCATGAGTTAGTAGTTAGCAAGGTTAGTGGTTAGCTAGTACATGTAGAAAAGTTAGCTACAAGCCATTACAAAAGAAAATCAAAGCATGAATAAAATTGCAAGAAAATAAAGAAAGCAAGTAAAGAAAACAAGCACACTAGAAAATGCAAGAGTAGAGAGAAGAGAATGGATCAATCCTTACTTCACAAGTTGTCACTCCTTAATGTACACAAGCTTTCTCTCTCTTACAAACTCTCTCTTACAGAATTTCTAGGGAAGAAGAAGATCTAGAGAGCTACAAAAATCCTAGAGAAAAACTAACAAAAATACAAAGCTTAATCCCTAATCTCTCTCTCTTCTCTGCTCAGTCTTTGCTCGCAGGTCCAGGTGCAGTATTTATAGGCCTCAGAGAGAACTCTCCAGAAGACGAACATGTGGCAGAAATCTGGGGCTCAGAGGCCCCAAATCTGTCGCAGATCTGCGGCCAGGATTGAGTTTCTGCGGCTAAATCTGGGCCATTGGATCTCAGCTTTCTGTTGAGATTTTGTTACGAGTTTGTTATCCACGTGGCCTTCTAGAATCTTGAGTTGTTACGTAGAATTCTCTGGATCCTGGATTTAAACTTGGGCTTTATCTTGGGCTTGGAATTAATCTCTTTAATTATTGCTAATTAAAGTGATTTTTGGCCTTTTCTCCATTAGAGTGTGGACCTGTAAAAATATAGAGAAGATGAGTAAAAATCATGTTTTTATTTGCTAAAATGTATGGGAATAATGTGGTAAAATATGCAGAATTGTGTCACAATCAGTCCATAGGGGTTAGTATCTTTCCTAACCCAAACAAGATTATTTGCTAAATTTTCAATATGTAAACGATCATAGCAAAATCTAGCAAGGTGGCCTTTTCGACCACAATGTGTACATGTGTACACATGAGCATACATGTAATGGTGGTGACCGTGGGAAGCATGTGTATGCCGTGGAGGGTGTACATGTAAAAATGGACCTTGTTTCTTACGAACCAAGGTTTCCAAGCGTGTATGATTTGAAGTACATTGGCTCAAAGTGGAGCCCAAACAATCTACACTTTTCTTCAAAACATTTATGTCATTTTCAATAGTTGAAGATAAAGCGGAGCATGCAATAGGAGTGCTAGAACAAGAAGCTATACTAGCATGACAAACATGAGAATCTATATCAATTTTTAAATATTCATTTTTCTTTAAAATCAAATCCAATTCTTTAGTAATGAAATCAATTTCATTTTTCAAAACAAGGTTATCTTTTAAAACAAAATCCAATTTTGAAGATAAAATCTCATTGTTTTTCACAACATCATCACAATCATTTTTGCCGTTTAAAACATCAATCTCTTTTAGGGCAAGGTCTAGTTGAGATCTTAGTGAGTCACGTTCACTAGTAATCTCTTCCTTCTCTTGCAAAACCGATTCAAAAGTTGAACATAAATCCTTCATTTCTTCTTTTAATTCAAAATGCTTCTTTTTCAAAGAATCATGTTTTTCCACAAAATTTTCAAGTTTAGATGCAAGTTCTACATTTAAAGTTTGAACTTCAAAACATCCATGGCAATATGAACTAGAGCTATCATTTAGTGGAGAATCCGAATGTACCTCAAGGAGTCTTTCCCTTGGACCATGAGGCAATGCTCGTCGGACATGTCTCTCCTAGATCTCCTCAACTTGTTGACAATCCTTGGTAGCTCGGGAGACGTCAATATACTCCAAACTACAAAAGCCGAATCATAATTAGCAAACATATGTAAAAGATCTTCATTTAGAGATGCTCTAAGTGTTTTAAGGGCTAATGCATTAGCCTTTTTATGCTTGCTACTATTAGGGAATGATTCCATAGTGGAGGCTTGATAAACTAGATGTCCTAGGCTTTTTAAATGACTACTCATCTTGGCCATCCACATATCATGTCTAGCAAAATCAAACATAGGAGGGCTATCCTTGAGTGCAAACTAAATGTGTGCAAATGAACAATGCAAATGAAGATTAGCAAACCAAGATCTCACTCCTAGGTAGTTAAACCTAAATATCAGGAGCGTAGGCTCTGATACTAATTGAAAATGACCTAGAGGGGGGGTGAATAGGTGATTTTGCTAATCTAATGAACTTGATGCGGAATTTAAAAACTAATTGCAATTACACAAGAATACAAGCAACAAGTGATGCACACAACCAAGCCAAGCATATAAGTATGAATGAACAATATAAATTGATGCAAGGCACAAAGTAAAGAGAGAGAGAGAGAGATAGAGTAAGAGCCAAGGGAACAAGCGCAAACAACAAGATATGTTTCGAGGTTCGAGCACCCAGCTCTACATCCCCGCCTTCACGCAGAAGGATTTTAAGTCCACTAGCTTGTCCACAAAGGACTCCCACAAAGGGAACCTCCACCGAGGATTTGGGGCAATAACAATTACAAGGAGTACCCAACTCCTCTCCTTACAAACACAACCTCCTCCTTGAGGCACAACTCCAATCCAACAAACAATCACCTCACAACTTGAGGGATTAGCACCAAGCAACACAAGGATCACCTCACAACTTGAGGGATACAACCCAAAGGCACAAAGCCAAGCAAGAATTGGGTTTACAACTTGGTGGTCTAAACAACAACCACAAACAATTTCTTTCTCCCACAAAGATCCTATAGATGAGATAGTAGAAGTAGCTCAAGTGTGGAGAAAACAAAGTGTTTAAAACAAAGAAAAATCGCTTGGGAAATCACCACAAAGATATTGAATGATAGAACCAAACCAAATTCCCAAAAGACTATTTTTCTTTGAAATAATGAAACACTTTTAAAACAATAAGATTGATCTTTTTAGCACAAAGAAACTCTTTTTAAAACTTGTTTAAACACTAGAGAAAGCTCAGAAATTTGTCCAAAAATTCTTAGAGAAAAATTCTTTCCAAAGGGGTATTTATAGGCCAAGTTCAAAACTAGCCGTTGGCAGCAGAAACTGCCAAAAATGCCCTAACGGTCGACCGGTCGGTCGACCGTCCAACGGTCGGATTTTGACCGTTGGCAACTGTCGGTCGACCGCCTGGTCGACCGAAAAGAACAGAGAGCACTGCTCTCAGTTCCAGTCGAACGCCCAGTCGACCGGCTCACTGTGCTGCCAGACGTGCACAGCTCTGTGCACGTCGGTCGACCGCACGGTCGACCGGTCCTTGGTGCGGTGGACCGCTCGGTCGACCGACCTGGCCTGTCATCCAGTTCCCAAAGTCAGAAAAATAGGGTAAAATATAATTTAATAAATCCATAAAACTTGTAAAAATTACACAAAAATAGTTTTCTCATGTTATATTGAAATACAAACTTGTGTTAAAAAGTTTAACACAAATCTCAAACATTTTGAACTATTTTTGTGTTATAGAAATTTTGCCAAAACCAAAAACTGTATTTTCTAAAAACTTGGATTTTTGAATAGAAAATACGTTTTGTCCAAAACTCATCCAAATACAAAAACATGATATTAAACAACATTTAGGCATGATGTATATGGATATAATCCTATATATATAAAACATATATATCCATGTTTTTGACATTAATTCCAAAATCTGTTTTGTTAAAAATACCAAAACATAAAACACATGAATAAGTAAGTCAAAACTAAGTTTTTCTAGGAAATTAAGCATGCATGTATATAGAACAAATCTAATATACAGTAAACCATGTAAACTTGTTTTGAATCTATTTATTCATGCAAACCAAGATCGGTTAAACCTAAAACCGAAAAACCGAAAACCAATATTCAAAACATGAAACGTGTGTGTTGTGAACTTGCGCATATCATACTATTCTAATCTTTACAATTTGGATCTAAACACAAAACTAAACTAGGTACCGATGTCTTCTTGTAGAGCGCCATCTCCAAGCCGACTCGATCCAAAACTCCTTGATCCACCGAGCAAGTGCTATATATGATCTTTGACGCTCGGGCTCTTGAATCAACATGTGAAAGCTTCCAAATCATCTTGTTGAAGCTAATCACCTACTAATAACTTGATTAATGATCTGAAACTAAAATCACAAGATTATTAGTACACATAACTACATGAGTTAGTCATCATCAAAACTAGAGTGGAAGGCCTCTGGGCCAACAGGTAAACGTGCTAACAATCCATGGTAAGTCATCAACCAAAGAAGGTAAACGTGCCAACGATCTTATGGATTATGCGTTGATTCTATATAATTTCTTTGTAAAAATCCATTTTCTAACTTCTCTGCCTTCTCAATCGACCACTTTCTTCTTAACTTAATTATAACTCTTTTTTTTCATTTTTTTTCAAGAACTAAAAGAAGAACTTTAACTATTTCAAGTGAACTAAAGAGAACTTATAAAAAGCTTCCATCGCTAGTCCCCCCCTTGTGGGTCACGACCCATATAGTTACTTGCTATAGCGGTAGTATTGAGAACTTGCACACATTCTATTCTTAAAGTTCTGAAATTCTGTATTTTCTGTGCGCAGGTTTCAACTTAATCACAATGCTTTGATTTATTATCGTCACTCATTGCATAATATTTTTGGTGGTAGGAGGATTGGAAGGATGGAAGGCTTTTTATGCATATTGTTATACGTTGTTATATATTTCATATGTGCATTCATATGACTTGCTTATAATTTCCATTTCATTATGATAGTCATATTGATTACTTGCACTTGATAGATAAGCATAACTTGAGGGGGAGCTTTTCTAAAGCTCTTTCCTATCATTTATTTTAAGTAACTCATATATTTTGTCATCATCAAAAGGGGAGATTGTTGACCCAAAGACTACAATCACCGGTTCTTGTTTTAATGATAACAAAATATTTGAAGTTATTTAATACTAATCAAGTTTAAATGTTTAGTGTGCTTCAGGGTTTTTGTAGATCTTATGTGTTTCTTCCTAAAAAGGAAGATGTTTATGATTCAAAGGCACTCAAGCATGGAATTGAAGCTCAAACATCGCTTGTGGAGAAGCCCGCTTAAAGACCTTGTAGTCGCTTAGAACCTTTTAAGAAATTAGTGTGTTAAAGTGTATAACATAGAATTGATACTCAAAGAGTAACACACACATAAAAATACACATTTTCGAAAATACAATTTATTTTGTATTGGTGTTTTGACATGCTTGGTCATGATACATGTTCCATATTTTTCAAAAATTTATAACTTAGTTTAGAACTTGTATCTCCTTGCCCATACATAAATTTCCGCCTTCAAAACCCATACAAAATTATGTAGAAAATTTTCAAGTTTTCAAAAATAGATCCAGGATCACTTTCAAGCTAGGTCGGTCGACCGAACTCCTGGCAAGGGGCCGTGCACGTTAACGGTCGACCGCACGGTCAACCGCTAACCCTTGGATCTACCATTCGGTCGACCAATTGGCATCCCTTTGGCCTCGGATAGATCCGGTCGACTGGAGCCAACGGCTCTTTTTTTTTTGAGCTGTCGGTCGATGGCCGGTCGACTGACAGGCTGCCAGATGGGCAATAACGACTAGTTTTTAAATCTATTTTGTCTTTTCTATTTTCCAACGGGTATATTCTAATTTTATGGGTCATAACTCATCCCTAGTGAGCTGGTAAACCTCTCCTATAGGTTTTCTTATTTGTTATATAAATGGGTCATTAAGTTTGAGTTGGACAACAAGTTTTTAGCCATATACTTTGAACTTCAAGTTTGTTTCAAAAGAGAACAAGTTTTCTAGCTTCCCTTCTTCAAGTTTAATCTTTTCAAAACTATTTTCAGTTGGTTTTCAAGCTCTCAAATTCTTTCTAACTGAATTTCTGCTCTCACAAACTCCTTGAGCTTCATTTCTTATTTACTCTATAGGAAGTAAGAGAGAGTGTTTGTGATCTTGTTTGGTCACCAAGAGCTTTGTAAGCTCATAGCTTTGTGCTACCTCTTGTGTAGAGGGTTGAGTGGTGGAGTTGTGTACTGCAGTCTTGTGTAGATCAAATTGTAATTCCTTACTATAAGGTCCCTTTGTGGAAGATCCCTTAGTGGATAGTGAAATCCTTCATAGTTTGAAGGCGGGGACGTAGAGCAGTGGCTTGAACCTCGGAACAAATTCTTTGTATTTGCGATTGCTTGTGTCTTGCTCTCTATTGCTTTTCATTATTCATACTTGTGTGGTTGTTCATCTGCATACTATTATTGCTTTCATTTCATCACTGTCACTATCGGTCTTTACTCATCTCAACAAGGATGCAATTGAGTACCTTAACTCATAATCTAGAGGAATTAAGAGGAGAAGTTCTAAAGCCATTCAGGGAAATTCAACTTCACTTCTTGTTTTGAGTAACCGATTTACATTCATCATGAGAAGTTTTTAACTTGTATTTGATTAGCATAACACCAATTCACCCCCCCCTCTAGGTGTATTTTATGAATAAGTAATAATAGTAATGCAAGATATAAACAAGCAGAATTGAGTTGAGAGATAGCAAACGCAAACACTAGAATATGTTTCGAGATTTGAGCCACTTACTCTACGTCCCTGCCTTCACCCGGTGAAGGATTTTCACTATCTCCACAAGAATATATTCCAATCCTCTACACAAGAAGAGGCATAAAACTAATGCACAAAGCAAATCACCTCTACATTAGAGAAAAGACACAAAGCCAATACTTCTCTACACAAGAGAAGAGCACAAAGACAACTGCGCAAAGCAAACTGAAGGTTATAATCTTGGTGACCACAATACAAGATTTTAAAGGATAGTTTTGCAATGATAGCTCAAGCTTGTGAGATAACAAATATTTTAAAAAAGAAGCTCTTCACAAAACAATTGGGAAAACTTATATGAAGATATAGAAACTTGAAGAACAAAACTTAAATTTTCCAATAACTTGTTTTCGTTGAGTTTCTAAAACTTTAAAACACTTGAAAAACTTTTCTTAAAGATATGGATTTGAAGCTAAAAAACTTATTTAAAAACTCTGTAGAAAGTAGGCAAGAAGACACTAGAAAAATGGTTGCAAAACTCTTGAAAAACTCTTGTAAAAATCCCAAGTTTAAACCCCTATTTATAAGCCAAAATAAAATATAGCTGTTGGGCTTAAACTCGAGCCAAATTGCCCTTGTGGTCGACCGAGGGGTCGACTGCCCAATGAATAGATTTCTAGCCGTTGGGGTTACTGGTCGACCGGACTATCGACCGCAACCAACATCTACAGAGCAAAGCTCTCAGGCGGCTGACTGACCAGTCGACCGGTAACAAACAGAGAGTACTAAGTCTACAACGACCGATTGGTCGACCGACATGCACAACACTTAGGCATGTGCATATCCAGTCGACCAGGCTCAGCCCATAAACATATATTTATGTATTTTAATTTTTTTAATTTCAATTAAATCTCAATAAATTCTTAAAAAATAAGTTCATGAAAATATAATATAGCCCAAATATATATGATCAAGAATCACAACATATTGCAAACATATGAACTTGTTTTTGAGATAAAGAATTTCAATCTTAAAAATAAAATTATATTTATCAAAAGTAAAATTTTAAGTGGACATTGTACGCGCCGGAAAATCTGGTGGTCGGAGAAAGTGGTTTTAGCTGTAAAAGATTTCCTTGATTCAAGCGAAACGATTACAACCAAAAGAACTACTCTTCCCTCTTTTCCAGTTACAAGGGAGGGAGGATGTCTGAATCTTCCCTTTGTTTAAGGCTGGGTTCTTCGTGTGGCGATGGAGAGTGAATCTTGTTCTCCGTTGACCAGATGACCGTCCTGGACCGTCGGGGGTCTTCTCTTCGGTCGGTAGAAAGAGTAACTCAGCTCAGTCTACCAAAACTCTCAAAGAGGAGGTAGGCGAAGAGCGGCTAGTACTCAGTAAGCTCGCTGAAGGGTTTTTTTTCTCTCTCTGTCGTTGATCTCTCCTTTGATTGTCGTCCTTTTTCCTTCTCGTCGTCAATCGTCCCCTCCTTCAATAGTGACGGGACTATTTATAGGGTTTTTAGGGGGTGATCGTGCCCCTGAAAACGCTCCACAATGAGGGGCCACTTCCTGCTACATGTGCGGTGACTGGCCCCTTATTTCGGGTAGTTGCAGCTGAGACGCGGGCTTCGGGCCGACGCGCCTTGTTGCTGAGACGCGGGCTTCGGACCGACGCGCCTTGTTGCTGAGACGCGGGGCTTCGGGCCGACGCGCCTTGTTGCTGAGACGCGGGCTTCGGGCCGACGCGCCTTGTTGCTGAGACGCGGGGCTTCGGGCCGACGCGCCTTGTTGCTGAGACGCGGGCTTCGGGCCGACGCGCCTTGTTGCTGAGACGCGGGGCTTCGGGCCGACGCGCTTTGTTGCTGAGACGCGGGCTTCGGGCCGACGCGCCTTGTTTGCTGAGACGCGGGCTTCGGGCCGACGCGCCTTGTTGCTGGAACTCTGCTTTCTTAGTAGCTTGTCTGTTGGATATTTTTAGACAGCCTACAGAACCCCCTCCAAAGTTTTCGACATTCCGCAGTTAAATGGGACGGATTTCGGAATACTTTGGATTTTAGCCGCGTTCGCCTTTATGATTGGACTATTAATGCTCCGGGTTTGATCTTATCTGGAGTTGGCCTTTGTGAGTGTACTGTTGAACTCTTTGAAGCTCCCAGAGTCGATCATGTTGAGTGTTTAGATGCACAGTCTAAACCTCTCCGATTGCTTTTAGTCTGTCATTGGCGCGCTTTAAGCCAGGAGTGGTTGGTCGTCTGCTTGCGTCAGTGTACTGTTGAACTGATTTTGCAGAAGCAGGAGGCCAAACGCAGGTTCTTTTTCAAAAAGCAGAGATGGTACTGCTGTAAAGGCGCGATTTCTGTAATCGTGCGGCCTTTGGCACTGGAGATGCGACTGATTTTCAGAAGGTAGACGCGATATTTGGCCAGACTGAAAGGACGCGAATTTCTTAGAGAGACGCGACCTTCCAAATGCATTCATGGAGAGGCTGACGTGGCATGTCCATCGAGGAGGTGCGTTCTTTGGGCGCGAATTCTGTGCCATGTCATGATTACGCCGCCAGCTGGCCTAGGGAACCGGCGAAATTTCGCCTTTTGGCGCGCGGATTTCCTGGTTCATTAAATGAACTGCTCCACGTGTCGACTGCTGACTCGTGGCGGGGTTGCGACGCATGATCTTCTCCGTTCAGAAACGATTTGGTTACACGCGTCAAGCGGTGACTCGCTGCAGCGTCTATCGGGCCACGCGCCGCGTATCTTCGCGAGTCCCTGTGCCCATAAAAGGCAACAGTTGGAGAGATGCATCCTCTTCTCTGAACGTACTTGCTGAGAAAAAAGAAAGAATTTCCTTCTCTGTTCATCTTCGAACTCGCTCGGATTTTTGAACTTTTAATGGCCCCCAAGATGAAACCGAGTGCATCGTCCTCAAGGGCGACCGTCGCCGAGGCTGAGAGAGACGCTTCCTCTGCGCAGGAGGCTGTTTTCCGAGGTAAAATGCCTCTTCGGCGTGGGTTTCGCCATTAAAACAAGTTCATAGAACCCTAAGAACCCTTAACACAGAATCGTGTTTGATTCTCGGACGCAGTCCTTGAGATGATAACCGGGGCGCAGGTTTGATGACCTGGCGTCGTTAAACTCTGCGTTTCGGATCTTTCACTTAGGAAATCTCTAGTTGTGAAGGATTCGAACGCGGTCTTGGTTTGCAGGACGCGGACTTGATCCTTGCGTTCTGCGCCATCAGCTGCCGATTTTGATGAATCTGGCGTCTGAGTCCAAGTACTTAGAGAAATTCGCAAGTCTTGGTTTGCAAAACGCGGACTCGATCCTTGCGTTTTGTGCCACTTGACGCGGATTTGCAGGTCTGGACGCGGGTTTGATAACTTCTGCGTCCCGTATCTCTTCTGCGTTTGGACGCAGATTCGCAGGTCTGGACGCGGGTTTGATAACTTCTGCGTCCAGTATCTCTTCTGCGTGTGGGTTATGAACACTTAGCATTTTTCAGCATTTCTCCTTGCTTTTAATGAAGTATCTGATTGTGTCCTTTTCTTTCGCAGTGCGACATGTTTCTGGCCCACTCGTCAAGACGCGCCATTTTGGACATGTAGGTGGTGCTGACCAGAGCTTGACCTTCGTGCAAAGAATGAGTGTCCCATTGACTGCTGACCAGTCGCCGGATCGCAGGGAGAGGCTCTCTAATGTTGACAGGAGAACCTTTCGGGCGCTTATGACCGATGCAGCATTCACAACGGATGCTCGCGTTCCGCTGGAGAAGCCTGCCTTCTTCTTTGGAGATCGCATTCATGATGACGGCCGTCGTGTGTCTGAAGGAACTTACAAATGGCTCCGTCAGATAGGGGATGGACGATTGTTTCTTCCGGATATGGAGAGGATGTTCCCGTTGTTCTACTTCCAACACATGTCCATCCCTCGGAAGATGGAATGGGACATTTCCCAATCTGTCCCTGAAATCACCCTTGGAGACTTTGGCTTCCAGAGGGTAAACCGCCATGATAGTCATGACAGGTCAACCGTCGGCCTATTCCCCGCGTCGCGCAAATCCAATATTCCGGTCGGGGAGATACCACAGCTTGCTGCTACCTTCCTTAACTCGTTTATGGAAGTGGAGGGTGACTATCCTACCGAGTTCCGTGCGCATGGGTGGATCCATTCTACGGGGAATATTTGGTGGAGCAGGATGGTGGGTTTTGTCCTCACCGATCTTAAAGAGCTGCTAGAGCATGTGGGACTATACCCGGCAATCAGGGCCGTACAGTGGGGTATCCCACCGAGCTCTCACAATTTCTTCGGAGTCCTGGAGCGATATAACTCTCTGACGGGGACATTCTTCACCCCGGTTGGAGAGATGGGCCTGGCACTGCACGAGCTGCATGAGGTCTCGGGGCTGGCATCAGGGGACATTCCTTATGAGGAATATGTCCCTACCACTAAGGAGCTCCACATTTTGGAAAAAGAGTTTCCCGCAATATATGAGACCTACTGGGAGGTGATGTGCCACTTCCACATCTGCGGCCAGATAACTACCTGGAGATCAGGAGGAGTCAAGCAGTTGTCTTGGGCTAGTTATCTGTTCAACAATGTTAGCAATAAAGACCTCCCGATAACCCGACTGGCTGCCAGCTCTGATAGGGAAATCGAAGACAGGATTGATCAGGCTCCGAACAGCTTCTACACCACGGAGTCGAACGAGGACGGTTTCGACCCGGACTTGGTTTTTGAAAGCTTTCACCATCAAGCCCGGACTCCCATCTCTAGTCGAGCACTGTTGGCGGGCTTCTTGATGCTGTGGTTGAAGCGTTGTGTGGTGCCCACACTGCCACACGAAGTTATTGTTGCCGACGTGGTGTACCCGGCGGTGCTCCTGGCTCATGGCAGCCCCATAGCTCTTCTTCCGGCTGTGGTGGCCGGTATTCAGAGTGGGCTACGGGCGTTAGCCAAGAATTTCTGCGAGCCCCCGAAGACTGTTGACCCCCATGGAAAGCCATATGTCGACTCAGAGGGGAATCCGAAGGTGAAGCGCCCTAACCCTCGGGTTGAGCTGCCTTATACGTACCTCATGGCTTGGTACGTGATGCATTGCCCTTCTTTGATGACGGCGGCGCGTGGGGGCACGGTTCGTATCCCATTTGTGCAGCGGCTGGAACGTTCGGAGTGGCGTGACACCTACCTGTATTATATTAGGAAGTGTCTTTCCTGCGCCACGAACTACCAGCTCAACCGCTGCTTCCCAGACGTTCCTGGTGCGGCTTTCGGGGAGTTGTTCGCTGATATCGCTGGTCGGGATGACTTCACACAACTGCCTGCGGGAATCTTCTGGTGGTTGATCAACATCCGGCCGGGATATGTGATGTTCCGGCAAGGGACTTCCTGCACCATCGAGCCATACATGCCGAACCGTTTTGCCCGACAGTTTGGCTACGATCAACTCTATGTCGGGAACCCCAATGCTCGGCTCGCCTTCGAAGGGAACCTGTTCGAGGGTGCTCGGGCTTGGTATTACAGTGTGGCTGGAGGGACGGGAGCAACATTCCGTCTACCCAACGAGACGCCCAAGTGCCGCACGAGCTTCAGCTTCTGCACTTGGTACTTCCAAGCCAGCCAGGCACCAGACCTTGTTCCGGAGTCTTCATGCCTTGAGAGCATCAATGCACATCTCGAGGCCAGGTCAGAGTCCGGTAAACGTTCGAAGCTTATCGACCAGTATCTGAAGGCTTATAAGGAGGTCAAGAGACGGTCAAGGAAGGAGCCACAAGCAGCGAGGGCGGAACCGCGACCGGCAAGGGCAGAGCCTCGAACGACAAGGGCTGAGCCACCAGCCACGAGGGAGGAGCCGCGGGCAAGGAGGTCTAAGCAGTTGGCGAGCAAGCGTAGTCGACGCTCTGCTTCTATTGCTGAGCCTGCCCCAAAGAAGGTTCGGAGGGACTTAACAGCTGAAGTCTCCCAATTCGGAGATATCTCTGCTGGAGTTGAGGCTCCTCCTGAAGACATCCCTGTTAGGGTTGAGGAGCCGTCGGAAGTTGAAGATTTCCCCACCCTAGTCCGTGCTCCTAGGTCGCGCAGTAAGACCGTGGAGGAAGGGGAGCTTGTTGACGAGTCCACCGCCGCCGAAGATGACGAGTCAGTGGAGGTTGACATAATGACTGGAGGGGATGTTGAGATTGTAGGCATCTCAGTTCAACCCGAGCCTTCTTCTGCTCATGATGTGAGGGACGAGGCACGGCAGCCGGGGTCTCCTAGCATCTTCATTTCCAGTCTTAGGGCAGTCGACCCTAGTCCTACCACTGGGGTAATTGGAGGTAAGGCTCCTGTTGCGGAGCTTCCTCGCGTTGCGCTGTCGTCTTCTTCGATATCGGGGGAAAGCGCCTTTGAAGACGAGACCGACTATGGCGATGAACCCGCTCTTCCTGATCAGAGCAAATTCTTCCACATCTCGGAGGAGGAAATATATGGGGGCGAGCCATCGACTGCACCATCGCTGGCGATTATCCCTACTGAAGGTACTCTTCCCATCTTCTGTCTAATTTTCTCTTTGCATATTGAAGAGGATGTTTTATCATTCTTCTTTCACGCTGCAGGGCCAGCCGGAGACGCCGACGCTACAACCTCTTCGCGTGTTGAGGAGATGGTGAAAGAGTTGACCCAGCCTGAGAGGATTGAGGTCTCGGCTGCTGAGATACCCTCAAAGGGGGCAGCTGTTGAGATCGGGGAGCCTTCCACTCTGCCAGAAGAGGAAGGAACCACTGAGGCTGAGGAGGCTCTCACTCTGCCGGGCGAGGAGGTTACTGCTGAAGCGGGGGAGACTTCCATTCCGCAGGATTTGACGTCTCTGGACCTCCAACCTGGTAAGGCAGCTCTGATGCTTTAAATGTTTCGCTTTTCTACCATTGTGGCTAACATCGCGATAACTTGCAGAGAGGACCGAGGGGGTTCAGGTGGAGGGTCCGATGGTTGGCACCCTTCCAGAAGGCCATACAGCTCAGGTCTCGGTGGAGGTTTCTGAGGAGGTCGTGCTTACCACTCCCTCATTGATCGTGGAGGCTCCTGCAGAGGTAGTACCTCCGGAAGTGTCAGCGGCCGGTCTAGCTCTTGCCGTCTCGACGGCCAGCACGACTCTTGTGCGAGAAGATCCGCCTTATATCCCCTGTCCTGTGACAGAAAAGGGGTCGGGAAGCTTCCTAGGTGGTGAAGGCATGGGGGAACTGGCACGTCAGATGGTGCAGCAATTCTTCGCTTCGATGGGATCATGTATTGATCTCATCTTACGTGGAAACAACTCGTTCCAATTTGCCCAGAGGCTTCTTAAAAATCTGGCCGTGAACGTTGAATTAACCGGAGGCCCTTCACTTGCCAAGGCGTGTCTGCAGGTGGTAGAGCAACTGGGAGGCTACCTGCAGGAGCTGGAGTCCTTGAAAGATACTGGCTCTTTTAGTGAGGCCCAGGCCACCCTGACTAGGCTCCTAGCTACTCAAGAACAAGAGCGACAGGAGGCGGAGGCACAAATTGCTGCAGAGGCCCGCAGCCTTGAATATTCCCAGGCTGAATGTCAAAGACTAACTGCCAATTCAAGGGAATCCGAGCTTACCATGCAGAGCACTGAGCAAGTCATCATCAGTGCTCGTGACACCATTGCCAAGGCGGAAGCTGTGCTTGCGTTCAATGAGAAGAAGCTCGTTACCATCAAAGAGGAGCTTGAGGAGCAACAAGCTGCTAAGGCGCGAGCTGAAGAGAGTCTGTCTCTACACTCTTCCAGGGTGGAATCTCTGCGAGCGCAGCTGGCTGCAAAACCCTTCCTATCTGAAGAGGAGCTGCGGGTCCAAGCCATGGTGGAGGCTGAGAAGGCGCGTCAGATCAAGATGCATCATCTCAGGGAACAAATCCGTTCCTTGGCGAGCCAGGACGTTTAGCCTTCTTTTCTTTTTCCCCTCTCTTTTCTTTTTGTAAAGAAGAGGACACTCTGCTCACCAAGAGTGTTTGTATCTACTTTTATCATTTTTGAAATAAAAGTATGAAAAATTTTTATCCCCTTCTTCTTTGCGTTGCTGTGGATGAATCCACCTGGCTGTGAATGCTAGACTTAGGTAAGACTAAGTTCTTTCAATGAGACGCGGCGTCGGCTCTAAGTCTTCTTGATGAGACGCAGTATAGACGCAGCATAGAGTGAAAACGCGGCCTCCGAACGCAGCGTCAATCACAGGGTGAGACGCGGTTCTTAGTTCATGAGAACTTAGGCAGGACTAAGTCCTTTTGACAAGACGCAGCATCAATCCATAGGGAGACGCGGCCATCATTGTTTCATGAGACGCGGCATTCATTCAGGGAGACGCGGCTCTGAATAACGCGGATCTGCTTCTGCGAAGAAGGAAGCGGATCAGGCAGACGCGGGAGACGCAGCCAGTCCTTTTGACAAGACGCAGCATCAATCCATAGGGAGACGCGGCCATCATTGTTTCATGAGACCCGGCATTCATTCAGGGAGACGCGGCTCTGAATAACGCGGATCTGCTTCTGCGAAGAAGGAAGCGGATCAGGCAGACGCGGGAGACGCAGCCTTGTGCCTTTCCCTTAATTCAAAAATGGATTAAGTGCTCTCTGAGGGGACGCGACTTTGACTCGCGCGGGCATCTTTCTGGGACGCGGATGTGTGGATAGTTCTTCAATCCGCGTCTGGGTGTAAACTCCCAGGCGTTACATACAGCCTGTCATAGGGATTTGGTGTGATCTTTAAATATCAGATGCGGATTTTCCGCTTTGTTTCCCGAAGCAGTTGTCCACGCGTCGGCTGCTGATTGGGCTTGAGTATTGATTCTCTTAAACGAGAAACCAGTGCGGGCGGTTGGAGATCAGCGCCAGCGGCGGTTCTCGAAGCAGCGTTACACGCGTCCGGCCCTTATTGGATCTTGGCAGTTGTGCAGTTATTAATGCCGGCGGTTCAGATTACGGGGCCATTAATCGCTATTATCAGGAGTTGCCTATAAATAGGGCGCCCCTTCTCCCTTCAATCCTGCCTTTGGACTATTTTGTTTTTTTGAAAGAGAGAGCGCTTTGAGAACCTTCATCTTCCTCAGCGAATTGTCTCCATGGATGAGGAAGGCTCTGAAGATGACCCAGGGCTTTTAAGCTCCTGTTTGGTCTCTTTAGGAGAAAACAACTCTTTGCCTTGTGACCGCGTTTGCGTCCTGGTGCAGAGAGTACAACTCTTGATAGAGGTCTCCACGGGTATGCCGTTCGTTTCACCATGACATTTTAGATTTACCATGGCCTGTACCTTGGCTTCATGTCATCTGGACCCCCTCATGAAGTCTGCATTGGTGCACTCCTTCTGGAATTTGTACCATAGACCTGAACTTCTCCGGACGCGCGTGCAGGAATCTTTGGCATTTGGCGTTGGCGCGTTTTATGGCTTATGCCTTAGCGCGTTTCATGGCCAATGCCTTGGACGAATTCCAAAAAAGGTTTCAGACCCGCACCTTGCAACTCCTGTTCATGGAGATGGCAATTTTCGGCGTCTGTGCCTTTTCGGCGTTTGTGCTCTTTGACCTAGGCGCAGGATGGGACCGCGTTTTGATTCGCGTTTGTCTCTGCTGACGCAACAGTTTGGCTTGCTGCGCGTGTCATTCCTGCGTCTTGGCAGACTGCATGGATCATTCCCGCGTTTGGCTGACTGCGTGGATCATTCCCGCGTTCGCCTCTGCTGACTTAGTTTTTCTCTGTTTACACTAAGTTGCAGATTGTTCTTATTCTCTCTTTTTGTTCCTTGCAGGTTTGCTGGGCCCTTGGAAGAATACTTCGGTCGGCGAACTCGTTCAACGTTCACCTATGAGAGAATATATTATGGTCCTCGTCACCTATAAGAGAGTATATTACATCTCTGACGAGGACCCAACCCTCGCCAAGGTCTCTTCAGATCTGGTGCAAGAGACGGATAGGCTGAGTATCGGCGAGGGTGGTCCGGCGGTTACGGTGGCGGATGAGATCCTCTTCCTCTCCCTACCCCAGAAGTGACATCAAGGACATTCCGTTGGATGGCCTGCTGGGGAAAGGGATGGTGATGAATGCAGGACTCTCTGCTGCCGCTGGACCTAGTGGAGGGTAGCATCCTTTGTGATGACTCCGAAACTTCCTCTCTCACCCCAAGAGTGACTCCATGTTTGTTGGATGGTCTACTAGGGAAAGAGACGCGCCTGAACGAAGGGTTGCAGGACCTTCTGTTGCCACCGGACCTCAAGAACACCATTGCTCTTGGCTTGGTCAGCTAGGGCGCTTTCGAAGTTGGCGTCATGCATCAAAGTGCAACCGGTTCCAACAGTCGCCACTTCTTCAGACATCATGCACTTAGGATCAGATGCGGCTTCAAGGAGTGAGTACGACCTCTGAGAGAGAGAGGGACTTCTTTGTACTCCTTAATTGTAACACTCAATCTTATTGTATAAGAGAGCATTTTGTATCACTTTCATATGCTTGAATATCAATAGAAGTGACACTTTTCTTTTTGCCTCTTTCTGTTGTCTTGAATGTTTTGTTTTTAGAAGCAAAAGAATGATTTTGGTGGACCTGCCACTTTATAAAAGAAAGTGACAAGTGGAGCGCGTACCCCCAGAGAAGGTGAACTTTTATCAAAGATTTGGGATTAACTTGATTTAAGATCAGCTGGGGATTTTGATGGAAGCATTGTTTATTGGTGTAATGTTAACCAACACTGCCTCCAAAATGAATTTGATACTCGGTTGGGGAGAATATCAAATGAAACTAGACTCGTGGGGAATCTAGTAAGATTTTTACCGTTAGAGGTGTGATATTAACTTAACGGTTTAGAAGTAGTCTTGTCAGAAGTGTAATGTTAACTTGACAAGGATGTGAGTTAGAGGTGTGATATTAACCTAACTCATCAGCATCTCAGTTTTATTTGGGAAAACTGAGGGTGTCACTGTCATAGGTGTGATGTTTAACTTAACAGTGATAGTAATGCTAGAGGTGTAATGTTGAACTTGGCATTAGTCGTCTCGGCTTAAAGAAGTCGAGGAAAGGTCATAGCCATAGGTGTATTATTGAACTTAGCAATGACTCGGATGCTAGAAGTGTAGTGTTAACTTGGCATCGTCCATTTCAGCTTCGATATGGAAGTCTGAAGAAAGGTGACTGTCAGAGGTGTGATATTAACTTGACAGGCACTCGAGGTACCGCTTAGAGGTGTAATGTTAACTTTAAACAGTAGTTTTGTCAGAGGTGTGATATTAACTTGACAAGAATTTGCTTGCGATAGGAGCAATTTGAGGACCTGTCATTCTATTGATGAGAATTGACAAGTGGAATTTGAAGTGCCAGAGGTATAGTGTTAACTTGGCAAATTGAGAGTTTGTTACTGTATGCAGAGTTAACAAGCAAGGTTTATACTTGACAAAGAGTATTCATTACCAGAGGTATAGTGTTAACATAGTAATGATTGCATTTTGTGGTCCTACCATTCTATGGATGAGAATTGGTAAGGGATTTTTGGAGGGAAGAGTGGAATCAAGTCCACTTAGGATTTTTAGCAAACCCTCAGCTATCAACGGATTTGAGATGCCTTTACCAACTACCGTTTGAGTTGGGCTAGCCATGCTATTCCCCTCAGCATGATGAGTTGTCGAAGACTTATGTTGGACTTAAAAGCCAACATTTTCCTCTATCCTTAGCCGTCGGAGGCGTCGGATCAAATGGGAACGTGTCCCTTAGGATTTTTAGCAAATCCTCAGCTGTCAACGGGTTTGTCATGCCTTTACCAACTACCGTTTGAGTTGGGCTAGCCATGCTATTCCCCTCAGCATGATGAGTTGTCGAAGACTTATGTTGGACTTAAAAGCCAACATTTTCCTCTATCTTTAGCCGTCGGAGGCGTTGGATGTTTCCGATCAGAGGTGTATTTTTAACTTGATCAGTGGAAGAATGCCATCTAGGGATAGTATTTCTTCAGGAATTTGCCATTGATTGGCATCATGAGTGTATCGCCATTTGAGGTTATGAGGCGATACGATCCATTTGAGTAGACTGACTCTACTACAAACGGTCCTTCCCATTTGGGTTGGAATTTTCCTTTCGTCTTGTGCGTCATGACCATGGGTCTTCGGACGGCTAAGACGAGGTCGCCTTTCTTGAAAGTTCGGGATTTGACTTTCTTGTTGAAGGCTCTGGTGATACGAGCTTGGTAAAGCTCGATTTGTTGTTGGGCCTGCAGACGTTTGTCGTCCAAGGCTTCCAATTCTTGGAGTCGCTGTCGATGTTTCTCCTCTGTTGTCATTTCCGCTGTCAAGGCGACGCGAAGAGATGGAATTTGGATTTCCAGTGGAAGGACGGCTTCGCATCCGTACACCAAGGAAAATGGCGTGGCTTTAGTTGGGGTTCGCACAGTCGTGCGATAGGCCCATAAGCATTCGCCCAACTTATCGTCCCAGTCTCGTTGACTTTTCGAGACGAATTTCTTGAGAAGCTTGCCAATAGTCTTATTGAAAGCTTCTGCGAGGCCGTTAGCGGGCGGATAGTATGCCGTTGATGACACACTCTGGATTCTGAACTTGGCGCAGAATCTCTGAAAAGCCTGGCTGATGAACTGGGGTCCATTGTCATGGACAATCCGCCGAGGCACACCGAACCGGTAAATAACGTGATGTTTCACGAACTTGATCACGTTAGAAGATTTCACCTCTTTCAAAGGGATAGCTTCGGCCCACTTTGAGAAGTAATCGGTTATCGCTAGGATGAACCGATGTCCCTTTGATGATGGTGGGCTGATAGGACCAACCACGTCCATCCCCCACATTTCGAACGGCCAGGTAGAGGTCGTAGAGTGGAGGTATCCTGGTGCTTGATGGATGAAATCACCATGTATTTGACAGGCGTGACATCTTTTGGCATAGGCAACAGCATCGGCAACCATCTTGGGCCAGTAGTAACCCAATCTTTGGAGTCGGTTTGCCAGCTTCGGGCCAGGTTGATGAGCTCCACACGTACCATCGTGGGCTTCTTTCAACACTTCGTGGGCTTCTTTTGATGAGAGGCACCGGAGCAGGATCCCGTCATGCGATCTACGATACAATGTTCGCGAAATCGCATTGTAGTAGAATTTGGAGGCTTTCCTTCGGATGGCAGCCGCCTCCCTGGTGTCTTCGGGCAAGATGCCGTACAAGACAAAATCAATGTAGGGGAATCGCCAGTCTTTAAGCTCTGGATCGGTTGACACTTCAAGTGTTTCCTTACCGCGACGATCTCCCGTTGACCTCTGGTAGTCTCCGAGGGGACTTTTTGGGCAGTATAGGTCGTGGCTATAGACGAATACCTTCTCCATTGCTCCGGCTGGAAGAGCTAAGGAGGCAGTAAGGGATGCAAGTGCATCTGCATGCGCATTTTGCTTGCGCGGTACATGGTCGATGTAGAAGTTTGAAAACCTCTCGGCCATGTGGATTGTCGCGTTATAGTA
This sequence comes from Agave tequilana, assembly GCA_038442645.1. Classification (NCBI taxonomy): domain Eukaryota; kingdom Viridiplantae; phylum Streptophyta; class Magnoliopsida; order Asparagales; family Asparagaceae; genus Agave; species Agave tequilana. The sequence continues at coordinate 55,242 of JAVJIF010022649.1, forward strand.
GGGTACTAGATCTTCATGCCTGACCTCATACTCTCCGCGAACTTGGCTGACGATGAGTTTAGAATCACCGTATGCCTCGAGATTTTTAACGCCAATCTCATCGGCGAATTGCATTCCAATCAAAAGAGCGTTGTATTCCGCCACATTGTTGGAACAGGGCTCGGTTAACGAGATAGCTCGGGGAATCACGTAATTTGTTGGGGAGACGAGTACCACTCCTACCCCCGCTACTGTGTGTCCCTTAGGGCTTGTTCTTGATGCACCGTCGAAGAAAAGTTGCCATACTTGACTTTCGAACGATGTCTGAGCTAGGCAGACTTCGGCGACCTCATCTGGGAGATCCTCGTAGAGTTTGGCTGCCCTGGGATCTGGGTGTTTAGCTAGGAAGTCCGCCACCGCTTGTCCTTTAATGGCTTTTTGGGGTAGGAAGTGCATCTCGTATTGAGAGAGCAATATGGCCCATTTTGCCAGCCGGCCATTTAGTGAAGAAGGCTTTGTCATAAGTAACCTCAGGGGGTTGACTTTTGATATGACATTTATAGTCTGGCCTACCAGATAGTGTCGCATTTTCTGAATGGCGAACACTAATGCCAAACATTCCTTCTCGATTGGGTTATACCGATGTTCGGCTCCGATCATCGTTCTACTTAGGTAGTAGATTGCTTGTTCTCGCCCCTGGTCATCATTCTGAGCTAGTAGAGCTCCCAAAGAATGATCCATTGATCGGACGTACACCAGGAAAGGCTTTCCGGATACCGGAGCTGCCAGGACTGGTGGTTGGGTGAGGTAGTGCTTGATCTCCTCAAATGCTTGCTGGCAAGCGTCGTCCCAAATGAACGAAACGCCCTTCTTCATCAGCTTAGCGAAGGGTTGGCATCTCCCGGAGAGATTTGAAATGAATCTGCGGATGTATGCCAATCGTCCTTGTAATCCTCTGAGCTCCTTGAGGCTTCTGGGGGGTTGCATCTCTTGGATAGCACGGACTTTCTCCGGATCCAAATGGATTCCTGTGGAAGTCACAACAAACCCTAGGAATTTGCCACTGGCTACCCCCAGGAAGGACTTGGTGGGGTTCATCTTCAATTGATGAGCCCGCATGATGTCAAAGACCACCCTCAGGTCTGCTATGTGATCACCTTTAGTGCGGCTTTTCACCGCGATGTCGTCGACATAACATTCCACCGTTTTGCGTATCTGCCGATGGAAAATGGCATTCATGGCCCTTTGGTAGGTTGCCCCCGCATTTTTCAGACCGAAGGGCATGACGGTGTAGCAATATACCCTAGAGGTGTCCTGAAGGAGGTGTGCTTTTCGTCATCGGGATACATCTTGATTTGATTATATCCTGAGAACCCGTCCATAAAGGACATTCGCTCGAATCCACAAGTATTGTCAATCATGACATCCGTGATTGGCAATGGGAATTCGTCTTTGGGGCAGGCCTCGTTTAGATCACGGAAGTCGATGCAGATCCGGATCTTCCCGTTCTTCTTGGCGACGGGGACGATGTTGGCTACCCAGTCGGGATGCTGTTCCTCCCTGATAAAGCCGGAGTCAATAAGCTTCCTGACTTCTGATTGGATTGCCTCCATTATCTCTGGATGGAACCGTCGCTGCTGTTGTTTAACAGGCTTCATGTCCGGATTGATGTTGAGGCGATGCATAGCCACTTGAGGATCAAGTCCAGGCATGTCCTCATAATTCCAGGCGAAGACATCTATATACTCTTGTACAAGAGATATTAAATCCTTCTTCTCCGAAGGTGACAGGCCGTCACTTATGAAGATGGGTTTAGGATTGGCTTCATCTCCTAGGTTGACTTGAACAACCTTGTCTTCTGTGGTGGCTCACGCTGTTCAAAGCGGATGTCCCAAAGAGCATTCAAATGTCTGATCCAAGGGTCTGTATCAGATTGGATCATTTCTTCATCTTCATCCTCCATATGCTTGTCGAAACCATGTTTACTGAAAGCCCTTTGAAGATGTTGCCGACACTGACATCTGATTCCCACGACGACGTGTCTGATGAGCAGTCATGGCTTGACAGTCTCTCCGAATCAGAGGCTGATGGCACTGGAGTTGATATATAGCCCAACCCCCGGCGTGTCTGATGATAGTAATCAGGGGTTTCCCTTTCGGTACAAAGGATCGAAGCAGTGTTCTTCTTCCTTTTCCGAAGTTCAATCCAGGCCTGTTGGTTAGATCATACCCCATGCGCTTCATCATTCTTAGTGCCTTCGGTTCATAATGATCGAACTGAGGGGATTCATCCTCACCTTCCGATTCTTCGTGGGGCATTGGTTCAGACGCGATTCGCCCAAAAAGTATTGGTCTTTGGCCTTTTCGTCTGGCTGGAACCATGAATACAGACTCTTGCGCGTCTCCATTATCCTGGTACGTCCCGAAGGATGATTTTATTGGTACATGCAATGATGTCAAAGCATCCATTGCCGACCAGACATCCTCATCTACGTCGTACTAGTATCCGACGGTATTGAATCAGACTCACACGCAGGGAAATACGCGAAATCTAAATCTTCATTAATATACCAACCGCCTGCATCGTCGGTGGTATCAACATCGAGCTTATTAGTGCTTTTTACAAGTGGTTCCAACTCCCACAGGCACTCTTCTTTCTCCGGCTCAATGTCAGCTTCATTACTAGAGTCTGGCTCCTCTGGTTGTGGGGTTTCATTAGTCTCCTCCGGATCCTGATATAAGAGGGAGTCCGTGAAATAATTTTCAACCCCTTTAAACGGATGCCTTTCGGCAATCAACGTTCGGACCTGTCCACTCTCGTCAATGTATTTCATGACTTGGTGGAGAGTAGAGGGAACGATGGAATTGCGGTGAATCCATGGTCGTCCCAGCAACAGGTTGTAGGAAGTGTCCGCGTCAATGACGTAACACGTCACTTCCGACTTGAGGCTCCCGATCTGGCATTTGAGCTTGATCTTCCCCATCGGGCGGGAGCTGTTGGCATTGAACCCGTAAATAGTCGTCTGGGTAGGGCTCAGACGATGGGTAGGAATGCCTAGAAACTGCATAACCCGGCGAGGTATGATGCTTAGCGCAGACCCTGGGTCTACCTGGATGCGGTTCACCTCGGATGACCCAATATACCCTGTGAAGTATAGGGGTCGGTCATGCTTCCCTTTAACCTGCATGTCGTCTGTTGTGAAGGTGATGCAGGGAGCATTTGGGGAGGCGTGGAGGTAATCCTCTACATCTTCCTCCCTTGGCACACGAGTCATGAAGACCTCAGCGTTTGCCAAAGCTTCTTGTAGAGCCTCTCTGGTTGACTTTGATAGCCTCAGGAGTTCATACAAGGTGATGCGTGCCGGGATGTTGGCTAGTTGAGCCAAGACGTCGAAGCGGTAAGGTGTCGAGGATCCTTCTGCTGCACCTTTTAGAAGAGCCCGAGAAAACCGGGTTTCTTTCTGTTTCTCCACAGGTGGTTTCGTGGAGGGCTTGGCTGGTTCTACGGCTGGTTGCGGAGAAGCCGCTGCTGTCTCGCCGTACTGCTTCAAGTATGCCTGTCCTGAACGGGTCCCCGCCGTAGGTTGGCTGGGCTCTGCGGCCAGGACTATTGTTTCCTGCTCTGAGTCAGTCAGCGAGGGAACATCAGTGTCCGCTTCTCGAGAGGAAGCGCATATCACATGGCAAGATGAAGTCTTCCCTTTGCCTTTGGACTTCCTGTTGGTCACAGTCGTCCATTGTTGCTCGTCGACGAGGTCAGGGTGGACCCACATGATTTCCCTCGAGGTGTAGGGATGGGTACCAAGCCTTTCTCCCGCTGCTGATGAGGGTCTGTGTTGACCACCCTCAGTTCTCCTTTCGGGACAGAGATCACCCCACGGGTGTCGGGGGTCGTGTCCCAAACTGGAGAATCGACGTCATGTTGGCTGTCATCTTCTTTTGCTCCGGTCGGAGTTTTAATACCTCCGCGTCAATCAGAGCTTGAAGGATGTCCTTAAAGACGTAGCAGCTTTTGGTAGGATGTCCGAGCATCCTGTGGTATAAGCAGTAGGTGGGATTGTCGGTCTTGCCGACTTCCTCCGGGCGCCTAATTTCAGGGAGCTTCAGTCGATTGCTCTTGTTGAGTAGCTTGAAGAGCGAATCGACGTGTTCCTCCTTGAAGGAATACTGCTTGTTGGGGCGTGGCTGGCTTGAAGAGCCACTTGCCCTGCCTGTTTGAGGTTTGGTGGGAGATTTGGTCTCCGTCGCCAAATTATCCTTCCGCTTGGTTTGGAGGGATGTGTCTGGTGCACGCCTTGTCGACCTCTCTGGCCTGGGCTTGCCTTCTTCCGCTCTGACGCGGGCGACAATCTCCTCAGCCTGTTCACCTTGCTGGACTAATTGTTTCCAGGTGCGGCTTTCAGCAACTCCTATTTGAGCAAGGAGTGAGGTTTGGAGATTATGGCGACATGTTTCCACCAGGGTGGCCTGGGTCATGCCGCTTGGACATCGGAGTGCCATGTTCCGAAATCTTTCTACGAAAGACTTGACGGACTCTCCCTTTCGCTGTCTTGTAGCTAAAAGGGTAGGCATTGTGACTTCGGAGTCGTCTTCGAAGAAGCGTGTCAAGAACAGCTTCTCTAGATCCCCCCAGTTCTTGATAGAAACCTCCGGGAGCTTCATAAACCACTCAAAAGCCAACCCTTTCAGGGTGCCGATGAATGTTCGGTACGGAAAAGAGATTTCGCCGTAAAATTTCCTGAATCAGTTGAAAGATTACAACAAAACAATATTCCGACTACAAGGGAGGGAGGATGCTTGAATCTTCCCTTTGTTTAAATCTGGGTTCTTCGTGTGGCGATGGAGAGTGAATCTTGTTCTCCGTTGACCAGATGACCGTCCTGGACCGTCGGGGGTCTTCTCTTCGGCCGGTAGGGGAGTAACTCAGCTCCGGCTACCAAACTCTCAAAGAGGAGGTAGGCGAAGATAGGCTAGTACTCAGTAAGCCTGTTGAAGAATCTCTTCTCTCTCGGTCGTTGACGTCGGGCTTCTCTCTCTCGATGCCTTGATCTTCTGACCCTCTGGATTCAAAAATGCCGACCTTAATTGATCACTCGACCTTCTTCTCCCACTGAATCCAAATCTTCGACCCTCCTTCATAGCCAACAGGGCTATTTATAGGGGTCTTAGGGGGTGATCGTGCCCCCTAAAAATGCGCCTGAATGAGGGCCGTTACCCGCGATACGCGCGGTAACTGACTCCCACGATCTGGGCGGTTGCAACTGAGACGCGGATTTCAGACTAAACGCGCCTTGGATGCTGAGACGCAAGCTTCAGGCCGGACGCGCCTTGGATGCTGAGACGCAAGCTTCAGTCCCTTGCGTCTTGGATGCTGAGACGCGGGCGTCGAGCCAACGCGCCTTGATATTGAGACGCGGGCTTCGGGCCGACGTGCTTTGATGTTTAAGACGCGGGCTTCAGGCCGACGCGTCTTGAAGTTGAGACGCGGGCTTCAATCCTTTGCGTCTTTGAGACTGCTTCTTTGGTGGCTTGCCTGGTTAGTCATTTTAGACAGCCTACAGAACCCCCTCCAAAGTTTCCGATATTCCGCAGTTGAATGGGACGGATTTCGGAATACTTTGGACTTAAACCGCGTTCGCCTTTGTGACCGGACTGTTGATGCTTCGGGTTCGACCTTATCCGAATTTGGTCTTCGTGAGTGTACTGTTGAACTCTTAGAAGCCATCAGAGTCGATCGTGTTGAGTGTCTAGATACACAGCCTAGACCTCCAATTGCTTTTTAGTCTGTCACGGGTGCGTTTTGGCTGGGAGTAGTTGGTTGTCTGTTGGCGCCAGTGTACTGTTGAACTGTCTTGCAGACGCATGAAACTGGACGCAGGCTCCTTTTTGAAAGCAGACGCAGGAGACTGGACGCAGGCTCTTTTTTTTTGAAAGCAGACGCAGGAGACTGGACGCAGGCTCCTTTTTTGAAAAGTAGAAGCCACTTTGAAGACGCAGCGTCTATAGGGTAGACGCGATGTTGGTCAGACGCGAACTCCTTAGAGGGGACGCGACCTTCAGAAAGCATTCTTGGAGATGCTGACGGGGCATGTCCGGTGCGTTTTTTGGGCGCGAACTTTACGCTGTCATGATGACGCCGCCAGCTGGCCTGGGGAAACGGCGAAATTTCGCCTTTTGGCGCGCGGATCTCGCAGTTCATTAAATGAATGCTCCACGTGTCGGCTTCTGATTCGCGGCGGGGGTTGCGACGCATGATCTTCGTCACCGGCAGTGATTTTGTTACACGCGTCAAGCGACGGTTCGCTGCAGCGTCCTTGGGCCACGCGCCGCGTATCTCTGCGTATCCCCGTGCCTATAAAAGGCAACTGTTTGGAGAACTTCCTCTTCTTCTCCGCATTCGCTTACTCTGAGAATTTTAGAAAAGAAGGAACTCTCTTCCTCTGTTCCTTTTTCTAGCTTCAGACCAAACTCGCCATGGCGCCAAAGACCAAGCCGACCGCCTCCTCCTCAAAGGCGACCACCACCGAGGCCCGGAGGGGCGTCTCCTCCTCTGCGCAGGACTTCGTCCTCCAAGGCCTCAAGGTAGTATGCCTTAGGCAGAACTGACCCTTAATGACTTTAAACCATTAAAAGCGTGTTTGATTCCCCAGACGCAGTCTTTGGGATGATAACCGGGGCGCGGATTAGATAATCTGACACCCAAGAGCCCTGTGCTTCGGGTCCTTCACTTAGAATTTCTCTAACTGTGAAGGTCTCTGGACGCAGCTTTGCAGAACGCAGATTTGATCTTCGCGTTCTGTGTCATCAGGCGCCAATTTGATGAATCTGGCGTCTGAGTCCAAGTGCTTTGAATTTTTACAAGTCTTGGTTTGCAGAACGCGGATTTGATCCTTGCGTTCTGTGTCATCAGGCGCCAATTTGATGAATCTGGCGTCTGAGTCCAAGTACTTTGAAATTCCACAAGTCTTGGTTTGCAGAACGCGGATTTGATCCTTGCGTTCTGTGTCATCAGGCGCCAATTTGATGAATCTGGCGTCTGAGTCCAAGTACTTTGAAATTCCACAAGTCTTGGTTTGCAGAACGCGGATTTGATCCTTGCGTTTCTGTGCCATCAGGCGCCAATTTGATGAATCTGGCGTCTGAGTCCAAGTACTTTGAAATTCCACGTCTTGGTTTGCAGAACGCGGATTTGATCCTTGCGTTTCTGTGCCATCAGGCGCCAATTTGATGAATCTGGCGTCTGAGTCCAAGTACTTTGAAATTCCACAAGTCTTGGTTTGCAGAACGCGGATTTGATCCTTGCGTTTCTGTGCATCAGGCGCCAATTTGATGAATCTGGCGTCTGAGTCCAAGTACTTTGAAATTCCACAAGTCTTGGTTTGCAGAACGCGGATTTGATCCTTGCGTTTCTGTGCCATCAGGCGCCAATTTGATGAATCTGGCGTCTGAGTCCAAGTACTTGGAATTTCATAAGTGGCTTCAATCTTTGCGTTCTGTGCTTCTTGACGCAGATTTGCGGGTCTGGACGCGGATTTGATGATTCCTGCGTCCAGTATCTTTTCTGCGTTCGGACGCAGAACACTTTGTATTTTTCTTTATTTTGGTAAAGCATCTGACTTAGTGTCTTCATCTTTTTGCAGCGCCGCAACCTGCTACTTCACTCCCAAGATACGCCATTTTGGGCATGTAGGTGGAGCTGACCGGAACCTGACCTTTGTGCTGCAAAGGACTGCCCCTGTGACTGCCGACCAGTCGCCGGCTCGTGAGAAGAAGCTCTCGAATGTCGAGATGAGGACTCTTCGAGTGCTGATGACCGATGCAGCTTCGTCACGGATGACGGCATCCAGCTGAAGAAGCCCGCCTTCTTCTTCGGGGATCATATCCACGATGGCGGCCATCGCGTGCACGAAGGGACTTACACATGGCTCCGTCAAATAGGGGGCAGAAGGTTCTTTCTCCGGCCATGGATAGGATGTACCCTATGTTTTATTACCAGCATATGTCCGTCCCGCGGAAGATGGAGTTTGACCTCGCTCGATATGCTCCTGAGGTTACTCTTGGCGATCTGGGCTCCCACCACCAAGTGCACCGTCATGACGGCCATGACGAGTCGGTTATCGGCCTTTTCCCTGGATCGCGCAAGAGGGAGATCCCGTCTGGAGAGATACCGCACATTGGCTCCACCTTCCTCAACATGTTCATGGCAGCGGAGGGTGACTATCCAGTTGCGTTCCGTGCATATGGGTGGATCTATTCCCCAGCGAATTACTGGTGGGGCAGGATGGGGGCTTGTCCTTACCGAGCTCGGGGATTTGCTGAAGCGTGTAGGACTGTACTCGGCGGTCAGGGCCGTACAGTGGGGGATCCCTCAAAGTTCTCAAAAACTTTGGGATCCTAGAACGTTACAATCCCTTGACGGGACGTTCTTTACTCCAGTCGGGGAGATGGGCCTTGCCTTACACGAGATGCACGAGGTCTCAGGACTGTGTAACAGGGGACATGCCCTATGAAGAATATGTCCCGACTGCCGTGGAGCTTCGCTACGTGAAGGAGGAGTTTCCCCTCATATATGAGACCTACTGGGAAGTGCTATGTCACTTCCATATCTGCGCGGTCAGCTCACCAAATGGCGGTCGCAGGGGTCACGTACCTGTCTTGGGCCAGTTATTTGTTCAACAATGTGAACACAAAGACCACTTGATCACCCAATTGACGCCCAGCTCTGATAGGGAGATCGAAGACCGGATTGATCAGATGTCCGAGAAATTCTACACCACAGAGTCGAACGAAGATGGTTTCGACCCTGACTTGGTTTTCGAAAGCTTCCACACAAGCCCGGACTCCTATCTCCGATCGGGCGCTGCTGGCAGGCTTTCTGATGCTGTGGCTAAAGCGTTGTGTGGTGCCCACGCTGCCACATGAAGTTATAGTTGCCGACGTGGTGTACCCGGCGGTGCTTCTGGCCCATGGCAACCCTATAGCTCTTCTCCCGGCCGTGGTGGCTGGTATTCAGAGCGGGCTGTGGGCGCTGGCTAAAAGCTTTTGTGAGCCGCCAAAAACTGTGGATTCCGAGGGAAAGCCGCTCACGGACGCAGAGGGGAATCCAGTGGTGAAGCGTCCCAATCCTCGGGTTGAGCTGCTTACACATACCTTATGGCCTGGTATGTGATGCACTGCCCCTCTTTGATGACAGCGGTGCGTTGGAAGGAGGACTCCGTCCCCTTCATACAGCGATTGGAGGGTTCGAGGTGGCAGGATCCTAAATATATTATATCCGGAAGCGTCTTCAGCCCCGGCAAACTATCAGCTCAATCGTTGCCTCCTCCAAATCCCTGGTGCATCCTACGGCGATCTACTTGTCGATTCCGCAGGCCCTGATGATTTCACGAGGTGATCCCAGGGAGCCTTCTGGTGGTTGCTCAATATTCGGCCCGGGTATATGCTTTTCCGACAAGGGACATCATGCACCATTGAGCCATACATGCCGAATCGCTTCGCTCGACAGTTCGGCTATGACCAGCTCTATATCGGGAATCCAAATGCTTATCTCGCCTTCGAAGGGAACTTGTTCGAGGGTGCTCGGGCCTGGGTACTATAGTGTGGCTGGAGGGACAGAGAACAACCTTCCGTCTACCTCTTGAAGCGCCCAAGTGCCAGATGAGTCTAAGCTATTGTACTTGGTACTCCCAAGCCGTCCAGACACCAGACCTTTCTTCCGGCATCTCATGTATCGAGAGCATCAATGCAAGCTCGAGACAAGGACAGAGTCTGGTAAACCAACGAGACTCGTAGAGCAGTACCGGAAAGTCTGTAAGGAGGTCGGGAGAAGGACGAGGAGGGAGCCACGAGCTACAGAGCCACGACCGCCAAGGGCAGAGCCACGAGCGAAGAATGAGCCGTCAGTAACGAGGGCGGAGCCATCAGCGACGAGAGAGGAGCCTCCAGCAAACGAGGGCGGAGCCACCAGCAAAGAGGTCTAAGCAGTTGGCGAGTAAGCGTCATCACCGCTCTACTTCTTTATTGAACCTGCCCCGAAGAAGGTTAGGAGGGGACTTGGCGGCTGAAGTCTCTCAATCCGGAGCTGTCTCTGCTGGAGTTGAGGCCCCTCCTGAAGGACGTCGTCAGAGTTGAGGAACCTCCGGAGAGGAAGATTTCCTCCCTTTAGTTCGTGCTCCTAGGTCGCACCGCGAGGCTGTGGAGGAAGGGGAGTTCATCGAACGACCCGTTATTGCTGCTGATGCCGAATCCCCAGAGATTGACATAATGGGCGATGAACTTCCGGAAACCTCAGCTCAGCTCAAACCTCCTTCTGCTAATGAAGGGAGAGATGAGGCACAGCAGTTGGGGTCTCCAGGCGTCTTCATCTCTAGTTCCAGGGCCGTCGACCCTAGTCCTACTACTGGGGTGATTGGAGGCAAGGCTACGATTACGGAGCTTCCTGAGCTGTCGTCTTCTTCGCTCTCAGGGGGAAAGCCTCTTTGAGGACAAAGCGACTATAGCGAGGAACCCGCTCTCCTGATCAAAGCAAGTTCTTCCATGTCTCAGAGGAGGAAATGTATGTGGGCGAGTCATCATCTGCACCACCAGTGGCGGCTATTCCTGTTGAAGGTACCCTTCCACCTCCTGTCCCATTTTCTTTACATGTGAAGAAGATGTCTGACATTCTTCATTTTATATTGCAGGGCCAACCGGAAATGCCGAGGCTACAACCTCCTCGCATATTGAGGAGATGGTGAGAGAGTTGACTCGGCCACAGGGAATGATTGAGACCTCAGCTGCGAGATGCCCCAGAGGGGGCAGCTGCTGGTACTGGGGAGCCTTCCACTCTACCAGAGGAGGAAAGCCACTACTGAGGTCAAGAAGGCTCGGGTGGAGGGTCCAATGGCAGGTCCACTCCCAGGAGATTGCACAGCCCAAGCTTCAAATGAAGCTTCTGAGGAAATCGTGCTGCCACTCCATCATGGTCGCGGAAGTTCCAGCAGGGATAGCACCTCCGGAGAGCACCAGTGGCTGGTTCCGCTCTTGCCGTATCGACAGTCAGCATGACTTCTGTGCAAAAAGAGCGGCCTACACCCCTCTTCCGAGATAGAAAGGGGGTGGTCGGGGGAGGTTCCGGGTGATGACAGCATGGACTTCCTGACGCGCAGTACGGGTGTGCGGCAGTTCTTTGAAGCGATGCGATGTGCATCGACTTTTATCCTTTCTGGGCGTCGTTCTTTTGACTTTGCCCGGAGATTTCTCGGAATGTGGCCGAGAACATCGAGCTAGTGGGGGCCTTCCTCTTGCTCAGGCATGTATGCGGGTGGTGGATCAGTTGGAGAGTGACCTGAAAGAGCTGAAGTCTTAGACGAAGCTGACTCCCTCCACGAAACCCAAGTCATCCTGGATAGCTCCTTTCTGCCCAAAGGCAAGAGCGACAGAAGTGGAAGTACAAATTGCCGAAGAGGTCAGCAACCTTGAGCGTTCCCAGGCTGAATGCCAAAGGCTGATTGAAGACTCAGGGGATACTGAGACTTATCATGCAGAACACAGAGCTGGTATTACCAATGCTCGGGCTGCCATTGCTAAGGCCAAAAGCCATGCTAGCTGTCAATGAAGAGAAGCTCGTCGCCCTCCAGAAGAAGCTAGAGGAGCAGAAGGCTGCAAGGGTACGGGCTGAAGAGAGCCAGTCTGTTCATCTCTCCAGATTGGAGACTTACGAGCCCAGCTGGCTGAAAAACCCTGCCTATCTGAAGAGGAGCTGCGGGGTCCAGGCGATGAGGAGGCTGAGAAAGGCACGTCAGCATGAGATGCATCGTCTCAGGGAGCGCATCCGTTCCCTACCAGATCGAGATTTTTAGCCTTCTCCTTCTTTTTTGTAACGCTCAATCTTATTTGTATAAGAGAGCGTTTTGTATCACTTTCATATTTTTGGATATAAACAAAGGACCCTCCTTTTACTTCTTTTGTCTCGAACTCTTTACCTTGGTTGGACATGTAGGAGCAAGGAAGTCTTTTTGATCTTATCAAAATTATAATCATAATCTTAATAAGTCAAAAGTATGAGGGAAGATCTTGTTTCAAGAACTTTCATGACACTGTCAGGGTGTAAGCTTAACTTGACAGAGGTGATTTTTGGGGACCTGCCACTTGTGGAAGAAAGTGACAGGTGGAGTTCG